>JAECUM010008471.1:0-19653 GCA_016617855.1 Megalonaias nervosa | reverse complement strand
CTGATCAGAAATTATCTGATTAAGATTATTAATAACATCTTCGAGATAATTTATTTTATTATTCTGTTCAGAAATTATATTTTGATGATCATCGCTGACAATGGGGCGGTAACATTCTATTTCTGTTGAGGAGGGCTTCACAAGATCATCAACAATAATAGGTGTTAGATTATTATTATACACATTAAATCTTTTCCAGATATCGTAAACTCTTGTTGTGCTTATCCGATATTGTTTAGCAACTTGATGAGCAGTTTGTTTGTTTCTAAGGTCGGCAATTTTCTGTTCATCTACATCACTTATTGTAACTATCTTTGGCATTATAATTAATAAAAATAAAAAAATAAAAAATAAAAAACAGATAATTAATTTTGATGTTGATGAAATATCTCCGGCCTTTTTATATCTGCAAGAAATTCCTCAAGTAATTACCTAAGATAACGTTAAGCAGATATAAAAAGGCCGGAGATATTTCATCAACATCAAAATTAATTATCTGTTTTTTATTTTTTATTTTTTTATTTTTATTAATTATAATGCCAAAGATAGTTACAATAAGTGATGTAGATGAACAGAAAATTGCCGACCTTAGAAACAAACAAACTGCTCATCAAGTTGCTAAACAATATCGGATAAGCACAACAAGAGTTTACGATATCTGGAAAAGATTTAATGTGTATAATAATAATCTAACACCTATTATTGTTGATGATCTTGTGAAGCCCTCCTCAACAGAAATAGAATGTTACCGCCCCATTGTCAGCGATGATCATCAAAATATAATTTCTGAACAGAATAATAAAATAAATTATCTCGAAGATGTTATTAATAATCTTAATCAGATAATTTCTGATCAGAAAAGTAAAATCGCCGACCTTGAAGATGTAATTGCTGATCAACAAAATAACCACAATCAGATTGTAGTGGATTATAAAAACAAAATTGATGAACAGAAGAATTTGATAAAGAATCTGAAGTATGAACAAAAAACAAGTAACGAGAAGATATCTAATTTAACTAAAACCAATCACAGACTGACATTGGCCGCGGCAAAATATTATATGACAAAAAAATAATTGCTGATTCTGGCAGAAATCTGAAAATATTATTATTTTATTATTTTTTCAGCCAGATTTCTGAAATCTGTGAAAAATCTGTTAGATTTCCGAAATTATTATTATTTTTCTGTAGAAATCTGTGAAAAATCTGAAAATATTATTATTTTTGTTATTTTTTCTGTGAAAATTCACCAGAAATTGAAATCCGTTGGGTATAATTACCTGACTAAATTATAAAATTCACCAGAAATTGAAATCCGCCGGGTATAATTACCCGACTAAATCATGAAATTTATCAAAAACTATCAGAAATTATTAATATTATTATTATTTTATTATTTTCTGTGAAAAATCTATTAGATTTTCTGAAATCTGTTAAATTTTCTGAAAATATTATTATTATTTTATTATTTTTCTGCTGGCCAGTTTTCTTTGTAGTCGAGCTTTAACTATATCTCTTCGAGTATTTTTCAAATCTTCAAACACAGGTTGTTGCCTAGATCTACTAGATAACATTTCGTCGACAAACATTTTAGCCTCGATTTCAGATAAATCAAGAGGTCGACCAAGAATAGATTCTATTTCTGCAGTAGATTTTTTTAATAAATTAAATCTGAACAAAAATACCTCTGAAAATTCGTGAATAATTCTCGCTAATGAAACCAGGGTTAAGTTAGTTTCTTTACCAAGGAAAGGAATGATCTTATTATCAACTAATTTAAATGTCAACTCAGTATCTGGTGGCTGCATAATATAGTGTCGGCCATCTGGACTGTGGAATAATGCATCATTAAAATAATTATATTCTTTAGAGTGATTATCCAAAATATTATGTGCTTTCATATCTTCTATTGTTGCCATTACTATTATTTATTGAAAATATTAAATCAGATAGAAAAGTTAATTATTTATGATATCCTCAGGAGATTAATCAGTAGATGATGATGATCTTATTTCAGATTATATCTTTGGGTATAGGCGAAGTATATAATTTATTAGTAAATTAAATCCTCTAGATCTTCTTAGAGAATAAATTAATTCATAAAATCTTTGTCTGATCTTATTTTTAATTCTCCAATTATTATCAAGTTCGCTGGATGAGTTCTCTGCGAAAAATGTGGAGAGATCATTAGCGGATATTTCTTCATCGTTTATAGATTCTATTTTACTGATTGATTTGCCGAGTAAGTTAAATCGATTATCAAATTCTTTTGAAAATTCCTCACTAATTTTTGTTAGTGAAAATTCAGTTAAATTACTTGTGCTACCTATATATGGCACAATCTTGTTATCATCAAGTTTAAAGGTCAGTTGAGAATCATAAGGTGGTATATAATATTTATTCCCGTTTATATCCTGAACAAATACGTCTTTGAAATAATTGTCGTTGACAGAGTTAATGCTGTGGTGTTTGTTTAGTATATTTAAGGCCAATAAATCATTCACCGATATTGACATCATAATCTAAAGGTAAATAGGATTAAAATTTGACAATATTGAGTTGGATGAATTAATAACAGAAAAAAGAATAATTTTATTGATGAAGGAATTATCAGTAATTGAACCTCAACTCGTGACTAGAAATATTATTTATTTTTCTGCTAGCCAGTTTTCCTTGTAGTTGATCTTTAACTATATTTCTTCGAGTATTCTAATGATCGTTTTGAGCAGCTATTATATATCTCTTCTCGTACATAAGTACATTTCGTATAACTATTGAATTATTATTGTCTTAGCTATTTTTAATGCAGAATTATAATACAGATCTTCTGGAAATATTATTATTATTTTACCCTTCATATTATTAATATTATTTTTTCTAAATATTTAGATCCTACAAAGAAAATCCTCGATTGTAGGTGGTTGTTGTTTTTTTATTCTGTGTTCTGATGATCTTGTATTATAATAATATATAATTGCACGGTAATGATTTCCACCACATTTTGTACAAAGATCTGATTTACCTCGCATTCCAACACCACAACTTAGACATGGTTTTGGTCCTTTTGTACCTGTTTTGATCATCTGTTTATGCCGAGCACAGTATTCACCATAGCATCTCTTATTACAAATCTCATATGCTCCTTGTGGATAGTATTTACATCTATTTTGACCAATCGGAAATGGCATTTGTATATATTTAAGTAATTAATTTATGTTTAAATATTTTATATTTTTTAAGCAAATAATTTTTAATTAGATTAATTTTATGTAAATATTATATATATAATAATGCAGAAGACGTACTTCAGTCGTTCACAAACAGCTAAAAGGCTGATGAGTGAGTATGAATCTCTCTCTGGAAAATCTGTTAAATATCCGAAATTTAATTATGATCTAGAACAATTAAAAAATGAAGTTGATCGATTAAGGCATGAAAAAGAAATAGAACGTCAAAAATTATTATTATCCTTAGTACATGAGGAAATAAAGTTACATAAGCCTCTTGGAAAACCAAATAAGAAAACACGTAATATTAATGCAAGACAACTTATAGACGAGTATAAATTATTAACTGGTAAGGTAGTAAAATATCCTAAATCTAATGCTGATCTAGAGCAATTACAGGATTCTATAAAGAAAATTTATGAGGATAGGTCAAAGTTGACTGTAGAAGTCACTCAATCTTCATTTGACGGTTATAATAAAACATATAAGATCCGCATTAATGATCAATCAAGACCATTGCGCGAAATACTTAAAGATGTTGTTAAATTTATTCAGCATAACGACGGCACAGTTAAAATCCTGATTAGAGTACATGCTGTTATGAAACGTCCTGTAAACGAAGAAAAAACTGAACATTATTTCGAATCGAATATGATTAAAATATTTAAAAACGCTGATGCGGAAGATATTACTATTGGTATAATGCGAAATCTTAAACAGCATGAGCAGGATCAGCATTATCTTCTACGTGTAGATGAGCCTGATTATGATATTGACGATCTTACTAGTAAAATTATACAGAATTATGATAAACAAATTGATGAATTTACTGAAAAAGGATCGGGCTGGGTATTTGATGGAATTATTGATTTACTGATTGACGTTCATAAATTTAATCCTCTTCGTGATGGTAAATTCGTTGAATTACCTGATAAGATTAAAAAGACTCACTGTTGTATTAATGTAGTCAGTGACGATAATAAATGTGTAATGTGGAGTATTCTCGCAGCACTATTTCCTGTTGCTCAAAATGCTAACCGAGTTAGTAATTATCATCAATATGTTAGTAGATTAGATCCAAGAGGTGTTGATTTCCCAACGCCGATGAATCAAATAGGTAAAATAGAAAATCAGAACCGTGAATTAATTCCAGAGGGTATTAATGTTTATGGACTTGATGAAAACAAAAAAATATTTCCTTTGCGCATATCACCGTTAGCCGGACCTAGAACAATTAATTTACTCAGATATAACAAGCATATGTCATGGATAAAAAATTTTAGCGGATTAGTCAAGAGTCAGTATAATAACCATCAGCATAAACTCTATTTCTGCTATAAATGTTTACACGGATTTTCTAGTCAGGAATTATTAAATGATCATCTAAAATATTGTGTTTATGATCAGAAAACAACACTACCAAAAGAATCAGATAAGTATTTATCATTCACGAATTATAAGAAGAAATTCACAATTCCGTTTTCGATCACATATGACTTTGAGTCAATATTACAACATGTTGATGATGTCAGTACAGCTGGTTCTAGATTAACCAAACATGTAAATGTACATGTTCCTGTTGCTGTTGCCTATAAAGTTAGTTGTATAATAGATCCAACACTATCACAACCAGTTAGATTATATCGCCGTAGAAGTATAAATGATGAAGACCCTGCAGTGTGGTTGTTGAAAAATTTGTTTATGGAGGCCACTAAAATCAATATTAGACTTAGTAAAATGACTCCCATGATTCCACTGACTTCAGAACAACAGAACAATCATAATACAACTTCTATCTGTCATATTTGTGAAAAGGAATTTGATAGTGTTGGTGATAAGGTATATGGCCATTGCCATTTGACCGGACAGTATCGTGGAGCCGCGCATAATTATTGCAATTTGAAATTTCACGCACTAAGATTCATACCATGTATCGCCCACAACTTTAGAGGATATGACAGTCATTTTGTTGTACGAGCGTTGGGTCATCCTGATATTATAAGATTATGTAATAACCAGAAGATCGACTGTATACCTAATAATGCAGAAAAAATAATGTCTTTGACAGTTGGTTCGCTGAGATTTATCGACAGTATGCAATTTATGCCCGCATCTTTAGAAGCTCTTGCTAAAAACTGCGGTGAGTTCCCTTCTCTTACAGAGTATTTTGATGATACAGTAATGCTTATGAGACAGAAAGGTATTTTTCCTTATGAGTATATAGACAGCTTTGCTAAACTTGATGAAACATTATTATTATTATTAATAAAAATCAATTTTACTCGTCGTTGAGTAATGAGCATATATCAGACAAGGATTATATTCACGCGAATAATGTTTGGAATAGGTTTAATTGCCAGAATATTGGCGATTATTTAGATATATATTTGATTCAAGATGTTTTATTGCTCGATGACATCTTCAGAAGTTTCCGTCTAACTAGTATTAATAAATACGGATTAGATCCTGGTTGGTATTTCTCATCGCCGGGATTATCATGGGATGCAGCATTTAAGTTGACTAAGGCTAAAATAGAATTAATTACTGATGGCAATATTGACCAATATAATTTCATCAGTAAATCTATCCGAGGTGGTATTAGTGTTATTAGTAAGAAACATGCGTTGGCTAATAATAAATACTTAAGTAAGTATGATTCTGAAAAACCTTCTTGTTATATAATTTATTTGGATAAGAACGCTCTGTACTCCTGGGGAATGTGTCAGGCAATGCCAACTCGATGTGTCGGCTGGGTTACTGCAGAAAGATTTATGGAATACACAAATAATTTAACTATAGACCTGACAAATTCTAAGTTTTCGTTTTATGTTGAGGTTGATGTGGATTATCCTGAAGAGCTTCATGATCTACATAATGATTATCCTTTTCTACCAGAAAAAATGATTATTTCAGACTCATTATTATCTTCTACACAACTGCATAATCGCGTTGGAAAACCTTGTATAGTTGAGAAGTTAGTACCTAATTTATTAAATAAACGTAATTATGTTACGCATTATAGAAATCTCAAACAGGCAGTCGAATACGGCTTAAAGGTAACTAAGATACACCGCGTGTTGATGATCGAACAGTCTTTCTGGATGGCAGACTATATTAAGTTCAATAACGATATGAGGACAAAAGCAACTACAGATTTTGAAAAAGATTTCTTTAAGCTCATGAACAATTCTGTGTTTGGCAAGACCATGGAGAATATATTTAATCGGGTGGATATTGAAATAGTAAATTCACATAAACGCTGTAGTAAATTAATTGCGTCAGAGAGATTTGCTGGCATTATACCTATTTGTAAAGATGTTGTTATGGTTAAGAAACATAAATCTAATCTGATATTAAATAAACCTATTTTCGTTGGAGCTACAGTATTAGAGACATCTAAGTGGTTGATGTATAATTTCCATTACGGTTTTGCTAAGAAAATCTGGCCTAATTCAAATCTGTTATTTACTGATACAGATTCTCTTGTTTATGAAATATTTACAGAAGATGTGTATCAAGATATCTTTAATCATAAAGATGAATTTGATCTATCTGATGTTCCTAAAGAAAATAAATTTCACGACCCGACCAACAAGAAGGTAATGGGTAAGATGAAAGATGAGTTTTGCTTTAAGCCTGTAAAAGAGTTTATTGGATTACGATCAAAGATGTATGCAGTTCAAGTAGACGATGGTAAGGAGTCTAAAAAAGCTAAAGGGGTAAAGAAATGTATTGTAAAGATAAATATAACATTTAATGATTATAAAGATGTTTTATTTAAGAATAAGAAACATAGTGCCGAAATGACCTCGTTCAGATCGTACAAACACCAAATAAATACTGATCAGGTTACCAAACAGGGTTTAACTAATTTTGATGATAAAAGGTGGTGTGAGGATGGTGTTAACACACTAGCATTAGGTCATTATAAAACGAAGTAAACCATAAACAATATATATTTTTTGTTTTCGAATATATAGTAGTATAAAGAATGGCCGCATTAAAATTGTATTTACTATATTGATCTGCAGGAAGGGTTTTTAAATCGTTTAAGTTGTTAGAATTCTTACTTAATGATGGAAAAAAAAAGTAAGATTTTTGCTTGGGAAAGCTGATTTTCTTATATAGTAGGTCGAAAAAGAGTTAAGAAGGAGGCTTTAGAATGTTAAAATAAGGCTTAAAAAAGTAAAACCGATACTAAGAGTATACAATTGTTTTACTAGCGGCCATTCTTTATACTACTCCTCAGCTGCTTCTTGATGTCCGTTTATTCTCAGTGAAACTTCAGTAACACCAAGTTTGTCAAATATCATTACACTACGTAATTGTGAGTTTACTCGTGCAGCATCTTGGAAAGCAACAAATAAATGTCTTTTTCTTTTTCTGATAGAGGTATACCAGCCACCGATGGCAACGCCATTGCTGATAGTTTCTTATTCGCAGCTTGATTTATTATTTTGCTAACATTTGCAGGCATAACTTCTGTGCTGGGTAATTTTACTGGCTGAGGTTTTACTGGCTGAGGTTTACGTCGTATTAATCGTGCTAGACTATCCTTGATTGCTGAGAATGCTTTGCTAGCAACGTCACCACCAGCACCAATACCTTTATCACGAACAACGTCAATAGATTCCATTCCCAGTTGCTTTGCAATCGGTATCGCTTTTGGGGCTATCCTTCTAAATAGACCCTGAACAACATCACCGAGTCCATCACCGTAGATCGCTTTATAGCTTAATTGGTAATCGTGAATTTATCATCCTGACCATGATCGGTCCACGTATGATCATCTTATTTTCTTGTCACTGATCTAATTGTATACCCTTAATCACTGCGGTAATCATCGGCGATTTCATCAATAAGGGACCGATAAACATTAATATCCATTATACCACCCGTAAATAATCGTTGACAAACATCAGCTGCTTCATTAATGATTTCTGGGGAATTATTACCAGCTCGTTTTCCGCCAATCAGAATTTATAATCGTTCAACATCGGCAAGGACGTTCCTGGGACATGGAGTAATAAGACCACTTCCCCTGGTACCTGTACCAGTAGCGGCAATACCACTTCCAGTGGCGCCGGTGGTGTCCTACCATTTTTCTTCCTCGCCGGCTGGTTGCTGTTCTAACTGTTCTCTTCTTTCAATTTTTGATTGGGTTTTGTAGTCGCGGTGGTTGTTGTTTTTGTGACCATGAAAAATAGTTATTTATTCCATTAATATATGCAGTATATCTCCGTAGTGTATGCGATATATCCATTTGTACCAGGTATCACGATCTACACGATAATCATGGTACTCGGATTTCAAATATTTTTTTTGGCGGGGGGGGGGGGGAATAAAAGTCTCCGCGGCAAACAAAGGCAATTCTTTCTCTCCGTTACGTTTTTTGATATGGATAATACTTTCTTCGGTAAATTTATCAGTCAGATATGTTCTCTCTCTTGCTTGTTCCGGTTCTGGTTCTGGTTCTAATTCTGGCTCTGGTATACGATCTTTTTATATCACCTACTTCAGCACGAGCGTGGCCAATACCTTCGAGTATTTCTTGCATTGGTTGAGCAGCAGCTATTTCACCTGGAAGTTCTCGTAGAATCGTTTTTGTTTTTTTAGTTCTTTCTGCTATGTTTCCAGTTGCTTTAGCGGTTTACTCTAACGTGGGAAGAAGATCTTTGGTAGCTTTTTTAACAGGTTCAAATAACTGTTCTGCACACTCAGCAAATTTAACCCGAGACTCCTGACGAGCTTTTAGTTGTTGTTTGACAGAATCACGGACCGGAAGATATTTCTTAATTGCGTCTAGTCGCTGTCGAGCTAGTTTAGATGTGTGAGATTCCATTATTGATATAATAATATTTTAATTACACCACACTGGAGTAGCAGGGAGGGCGACGACAAACATTGAGTGTCCGGGTACGTAAACGAACACGCATAAAAAGCAAAAACCAAACCGTCAAAGATAAAATAACCCAATTAGAGAAGTATCGGTCGGTTACAGGCTTCGGTTTAACGTTATTGACCTTGTATTTTCATTTTTGTAGGAAGCTTTATTTTTCAAAAATAACCCTCCTAAAAAAGTTGCAGGATTCGCCCTCCCTGCTGCTATGCTTGATAAACATCATAGTTAGACTTACCGTCCTTGTTTAATCATCGCTGTATCTGGCAAGTCCAATAATCATCATGGCTACATCTACATTGACAATAATTGATTTGATTACCTTTCCACTGATGGAATAGAGTGCGCTGTTTAACAGCGGCATAATGCCATTGTTAACATATCCAACTGTGGTACCGCCAGCATCATTCTGTACAAGTTTTCCCTCAATTTCCAAGGTTACCACAAGTGGAAGAAAGAACCTGGACATGTCCTGCATTTGCAATTCTATTTTTAATTGATTGGGGTCTCTTGACGGGTATGAGTAGTACTGAAAATCTTGTCTGCTTTGATCCACTAACACAGGTGTGTCCATGTCAAATGCTGGATCAGATCTTTGAATTGAACCATTGTTTATGTATTATTGATTTTGTTTAATACCTTTTTAGAAAGTTCCACTTTCCGAATCCACTTCCCACTGCTAAATTAGCAATCACTGAATCTGACAGTCATTGCAGAGTGGCTTCATTAATGATTGAGGGCAGACCACCAAACGGTTGTGATCGGATATTAGATCTTCTTTGACTTCCCCAATCACCTGAAGTAAGTATCCAATAGTCTTTGCAGTTTCTCTTGTTGCTTTTTTGATATCCTTGGTGAATTAAGCTATCTTATGAACTGGACCCGGTTCTTCTTCTGTTTCAGTAAGTGCTGCCACCTGTTTCACTTGCTCTTGTGGCCTTTTTAATATCTTCGGCATGTTCAGCAATTTCCTCTGTTGGATTAATGAGCAGTGCAAATGTTTCTTCAAAGCCACATTGAGGTCTTTTCATGCAGTTTGTCACAACTGTAACATATTGTTAACTTTTTTGCAGCCTTCTATAACATTAAAATCAATTCCTGGTGTTCATGAGCAGTTTCATGGTGGTGCTTCTCATACATTTCTATGACATTACTGGCAGATATTTTATATGATTATTAAATTGACATGTCCAAACCCCGCACAATATTTACACCTGGAAGTTCCATTCAAATCAAATGGTGAGTAAACTATACGGGTCCTTTGTGGTCTGTGCTAACATGTCTCGAAATTCATCTCATGTGTGGTCAGCACCAGACAAAGTCCAGTGAATATTTTAAAAACTATGCACATCAGTGCCATGAAATATCAACATGTTACAGTTGATGCTATGCCATGCTATGTTGGGCATCTATGTCATGAAGAGGACCAGTTTAGAAACATGCTCCAACGTATTCCATTGATATTCCGGGTCAGAGAAGGCAAGCCGAGTTCCACCTATTCAGGATTACCATAGATATTAGATGCAACATTGATCCCATGGTCATGACACTATGAATCAATTCATGGATATCCAAATGGCAAACAGAGAAGGCGTTTGCATGAAAAAAAATGTCCGCAGATGCTTGGAATTTGTAATTAATGACGTAAGAAGTCAAAAAATGTTATAATGATGTAAGAAGTCAAAACAGGAATGACAACCAGAGATAACTACACATGTTAAGTGGTTATGAAACTGGTCTTGCTCATAATCTTCTGTAAGACAAAAGAGAGCATACAATAAATACTTATAGTGTAGTGAGTGTCCTGCTTTATAAACTTATGTGTCAGTGCAGTTACTAAATATGATAAATACCTGTAAAGGGGTGCATGTGGCCTGTACAGGTTGAGAATTGGAGCATCTCTATTAATATTTACAAAGTGGATGCTAAATAATCAATTTCTGTAACAAGTGGAAGCCAAATAATCAATTCTAGTAACAACCTACCTGTAGGAAAGCCAAGTTTTGGATTGCCTATAAGGTAAACTCACTGAAATGTTGCTTATAGTAATTACAGTACTGAGCTGGATGCTATTGAATGTATAGAAAACTTCACCTGTACTTATACATCCGCAGTGGAAGTTATACAGTAATATAAATAAGTTTTCTATATTACACATGAAATCTGCACATCAAAAAGGAACTAAAGTCATTATTGATGCTTGCAATGTAGACGTTACAATATCCATTATGAGACCATGTTACCAGAAAAAAATGCCCAATGATGTTTTATACAGGTAAAATCGGTAAAGCATCAGGTATATGACTTTGAATTAGACACTAAGACAAGATAATATAGAAACTGACTCAGCAAAAATTATACAGCAATACTGCATGCCCCAGACATTCACTTAATAATATGGTTATAGCACTGTAAGAGGATGCCATCACAACCCCTGCAAGTATGTACCAAAGGTGCCTAAGTGTGTAAAGATGGCAAAGTGGTAACACAAAAAGTTAGGAAACTTTGTTATCAGTGATAGGAAGAACAAAAAAGTTCGAAATTTATAGATGGAGTATACTTACCTTTAAGGATAAAACTACTCCAATTTTTTTTTAGGTAGACTTCCAAACTGCTTGTATTGATTTTGCGAGCTCTCTCTCTCTCTCTCTCTGTAGAACATACTACTCAGCACAAGAGGAAGTAGTAACTGTCAATTTTGCAGCATTTGGTACCAATGTTGGTATCAAGGGGAGATCACTCTAACTTCCACCTAGGTGAGTAGACAACTCTTAGCTTTTAACCTTGAAGGTTTTGTCTAGATATATACAACTTGTGTACATATATTATTACATCATCTTTATATTTTAATGAAAATTTGAATTAGTTCTGTCAATACACATAAATGCAAATGACACCCTAATTTTCCATTATCCTGTTTACTGCCATTTGCCTGACTATATAAAGGTGAGCAATAAATCAGTGGAGTACTGTATGTATTCTTTGCCAACACAAAATAACTGTTTGATTAGACTTTTCAGAACATGTAAATAGAATTTGTAAACTTTAAGGTATGACTTCTTAACAATTGAATAGCACTAGTAACTACTGCTGTGTAGTCTATACTGATAGAGAATTTAAGATGAAAAAAAAACTCTACATCTTGTGCTACCCTATCTCTTGTTTCCAGATATTTTATTCAAATCTGAGATAAAACTTAGATAAAATACAAAATCACATTGAAGAATATGACAATAAATAAATGATTTTGCCACTGATGAACATAGTATATCTACAAAAAACACACATAAAAAATACGTACACAACAATAACAAACGAGATCCATTGCATTTTTTATTCAAAAAATTTTTATTCGTTATGCAGATCGATATATGTAGGTAACAACACATCAAAACCTTCATCAGAATATGCTTAGGCCAATAACCAGAAAAATATCTAGGAAATAGTATAGTAGCCAACACTGCATATACAAGTATTCTGTGTACCAAATGATGTCATGTGCACATTACTGTTATGTATATATAATCTGCAATGTTTGTTAGGTTTTTTTTATTCATTATATGCTATGGATAAATGTATTTTGAATTTGACCTTGTCCAAAATCAAGCTCCTTTGCTACCAGACTGGAATTATGGGAGTTTTTTCTAATTTCGTAACAACTAACACATAACAAATATTTTCTCTATGAGTATGGGTAACTGTCAGGATTATTATCTTGGTCTGAGTAAAGGACACTGTGTTGATCATGTTCTTTATTATAATTTTACTAACAGACTTTCTAATTATAACCAAGATTTTTCTAAAAATGAACTTTTGTCCTAAATCCTGACTCTTCTTTTATGTCTCAGTTTTTTACTGGAAAAAATTATTCATGTTGTAAGATCTGGGCAGAGTCAGATGTATTATTGTTGTGTCCAGTTTTTCATTTGGGCTGGAATTTATTTATTCAAATTATTTAATCAAGTTATACTTCTTGGGAAGTATAAAGTGCTCAGAAATAACATTTTTGGAAATAGAGACTTAGATTTTTAAAGAAATTCAGATAAGGATATATTCTTGAATTATATTACTGTGATTCAACAAAAGACTGTTGGCACATCACTATGACACAGGCCACCACAGGCACATCAACACTTCCAACACTGGACAGTCTGAATTACTACTAAAGTTTATTCAGAACTTTAATGATTAGGACTTGTATTAGTACTTCTAGGATTTAATTTGCAATACCATAAGTTCCTTTTTTTTACATTTTTACTTTTATATTCTGGGAAAATAAATTATTTGATGAATTTTACATGGCTTGTTGCTTCTCACTCTTTTCTATTATTTATCTTATTACCATATTTTCATAATATCACAATTCTTCATAGTGTTTATTACAATGACATATGTACATCACAATCCTTCGTAGTGTTGATTAGAATGACTCCACTGAGATTACTTGTTCTTGGCCTAACATTCCAAAGTTTCTTTTTTCAACCCTGAACTATTTTTTTTTCTGAAATTGTATAGATAATTCCATCAAGGTATTATAATGCTTTTGACATGGTTCTATTTTGTCTAGTGTGTGAATGTTTTCTCTGCCATTATCCATTCATCTCCCACTTTGTACACTGTATCACTCCATATAAGTATTTCTGATATGAAATTTGGTATTTTTTAAAAAACACAAGGTAATGGGGATCTAAAGTCCCCCTTCCACTTTTCCTGACTTTAATGATGCTTTGTAAACATTGTTTTCCTAGATGATATATCTGTACCACTGACTAAAATGTTGCTTATGAATCGTGTGTGTGTGATTTGGATTTTTAACGTAGCTTTAACAATTTTTCAGTTATATCGCTACGATGTCTGCAGTGTGGCAGTTTATAGTGATGTCTAGCACTGGGGCATCATGCCGCAGACATGTAGCATGATGTCCCACCCAGTCACATTATCCTGACACCAGGCCAACCAGTCCAAACACTAACCTCTTAATGCTGAGCGCCAAGCGAGGCAGCTGTTAGTACCATTTTTGTAAGTCTTCGGTATGACTCGGCCGGGGATCGAACCCACGACCTCCCACATCCGAGGCGGACGCTCTTACCACTAGGCCACTGGAGCAGTATTTTATGAATCGTTGAAACAGAGAGCCAGTCAAGAAATCCCATAGCACACTTATATATATTCCATCTAGTGACAGAGAAGACCAATGGACGAGATATATGAAGAAGGATTACAGCCATAATTCTATGTGTGTATTTTCTAATCTTCCTTGATGCATTTTTGTAAATGGCTGTTTGCAAGTGCTAATTCCATAATTCTGTCCATGTATATTGTATTCTTCATTGATGCAATTGTATGTGGCAGTTTGCAAGAGCTACTTTCCTTCTGCATTATTGTAAATGGCTGCTTGCAAGTGCTACATTCATGAATTTTCTGTACTTCATTGATACAAGCTGTAAATAGCTGCTTGCAAGTGCTTAGATCTACTTTCCTTCCACGTCATTGTATCTTGCAGTTTGCCAACTAATGAACTAATTCTGCAGTTTGTCGTATGGCAAACGCTATGTCAGTTTTTACAAGTTTTGTATATTCTGTTTATAAGCTTGCCATATTACATCATTGCAACTGCTGTTTTCATAGAGATTCGGCCTTGCAACAATGTAAATACCAAGTTTTATCAGTATCGTCTTTGTTGTCCAACTCATGTCACCATCTGTTGTCATAATGGCATACTAGAGATTAGCATGGCATTATGACAACAGACAGCACGCTAAATTTCTAAAGTTTTTCCTTTACCAGAAATAATTAGCGCTCCCCACGAAGCTTTATGGCATTCATTTTGTATCGATAAACATTTTAACTCTTGTTCAGTCCCCTTTTTTATGGTGTATGTTAGCAACCAAGATTTAATCGTTCTCTAAAATCATGTGCTTTCTCGAAGATCTAAGTGATTTATAGCACCTTACGAAAATAAACACGCATACACTACAGCAGGGTGGTCCATCTTCTTCAACACCAGTTCTGACGCACCTAAGTATTTACTTTCACCGTTTAAGAAATCTACTTCTTAGTGATATCTCTCATTACTTTGGAAACATTAGTTATTTTAGCAAAGTAAGGATCAGAAATGACAATGATACATTCCCTCACACTTCATCCGATGACCCCTGGTTGTAAGGATCATATTGTACGTCACTCATTTTGATGCACCTCAGAGACGTCTTATCTTTTCCTGTGATAATATTATACATAAGATCCTGTGAAAATAATATTTTTCATAGCAACATCAATAGCTCATTAAAAAATGTTTATTGATAAAATGACATTAAAAAAAATTAAGCATTCCTAAATTATTTCTTATTCTTATCACAATCTTCATTTTGGAACATATTTTGTCGCAAAAGCCGAAATAATCAAATTGTGGAAATTCATGTTCATATCATGATAAAAGTGTTTACTTGCGATTTGAAGTATTAGATTTAGTGTACAGTTGTTTTCCAATATTTTATTTGCATTGTTGATGTACAGAACCTCAACCTTTGAATGTATTTAAAAAACAACCCCACACACACACAAAAAAGCCCCCAAACAAACAAACAGCCTTAAAACTGGTTTGCATCCTTTAAAACTTTTGTCTCTGAGACAAAAGACTATGTTACAGGAGGTTTTACTTTGATTTATTGCAATTTTTACCATTATCAACCCAATTAAAATAATAAATTGGTTCAAGAATTTTAAAAATATAAATATAGCACCCTTAGGTTCTAATTATTCAGCTGCTCTTTGTCACATTAAAGATTTTAAAAAAAAACTTTAAAAGAATTTTTGGGATATGAATGTAGTGACGCATGATTCCAACTTATTAAGTGTGCTGTTCTGTTCAATATAAAAGTAGCTTAGTGAATTATCTTTGATCAAAAATAGAGAGGGGATGCACCAAAACTGCATATTTCATTAAATTATTGTAATTGTATACATGTATCCTGGGTTGATGAGCGTGTTTTGGGACAGTCTAAGGGTCTTTCATTCAGCAAGTATCAACAATAGAAAAAACTGTACTGCTCTTACTCGATAATTATACAGGGTAGAATTTTACTGATCACTGTCTTTTTATTTGGTTTGATTTTATTTAATTGCCTACATGTATCCTGGGCAGTTGAGGGTGTTTTGGGACAGTCGTTTGCTGTTTTATGGTAGTCATAGGGTCTTTCATTTGGTGATAATTACCAACATAAGGAAAAACTCTCCTGATCTTACTCAATAATTATCCAATGCAGGATTTTACTGATCACTGTCTTTTTTAAGGATTGATTCAGTATAATTATATACATGTATCCTGGGTAGGTGAGAGTGTTTCGGACAGTTTTGTGCTAGCCCCATGATTTTCAGGGTGATAGGCAGAAAAATTAAACTGTTGGATGTCTAATTCATGCATAAGTTCTTGGAAATAATCAAGCATAAAATTGCTGGGCAGATTTGGGGAGGCAAACGAGTGTTAAAAAAACATTGCCTAAACTGTTAGAAGAGTTTTTGCTTTAATATTCTTCCAAGGAATAGTCTATGGAGATCTTGAGGATGCACACTTATGGTCAAAAAGTATTGGCTGCTTGACTTGGTATTAGGTAAGGAACCGACAGTCTACCATATTTCTGCTAAATGGCTTGTCAAATGGTCAAATGCAGGAATAAGTTGCAGATGTGCCTTACGTATCTTCTGACTGGGATTTCCTACCATTTGACAAGTGTGACAAACTCTTTGGTACTTATAACATCATTTTTAATTTTCTGCAAATAAAAATGATGCAGGATCTTGTGACAAGTCTTACTGACACCAAAATGACCAGCTTAAGGAGTTTTATGGGCTAGACTATAAATTTCCTGTCTATAAGACGTAGGAATAACAATTTGATTGCTCACTGACCATTCATCACCAGCAGGTACATCAAGTGGTCACCATTATCTCATAATGACCCCATTTTTCACAAAGTAACAAACTGGTACTTATGTGGCTTCAATTTCTGAAACCCAGTCTTGTGTCTTCCCTGAAGAATAGCACTTGGGGGCATATAACACATTAATATGTCTTGCATGCTTATAAAGTAGCTGTTACTTTCTATTCAGATATCTTACAACTGCAGTCAGAAATTGGTTGTTGTTGTTGTTATAGGGTTTAACGCCATTTTTCAGCACAAGATAGGCTATACATGGCGGCTAGTATTAATGGTGGAGGAAGAACCCTGGAAAACCCCGGGAAGAACCACTGACCCACGAGAAGCTACTGGCAGGCTTTCTCACGTACCCACGTTAGCCGAGCCTGGACTCGAACTCACGCAGACAGAGGTGAGATGGCAGTGATCCGTAACGATCAGCGCTTTAGACCACTCGGCCACTCGGGGCCCCGTCAGAAATTGGCAAGTGGTTTCTATTATTCTGTGAAGAAACCAACTTACTTATGAATCTCTCTCTCTCTCTCTCTCTCTGCTGAGTGATTAAGTCTTAAATTATGGAATTTACCTTATCCATTGTTCCAAGGCACATATATTAGGGATAACAGGCCAAATTTAAAATTTCATCTCAGGTTCATAAATATAGTAGTTTTGTGAACGCCCAAGCATCAGAAAAAAACAAATTAGCAAATAAAATATAATCCTTTTCATGGTTTTTTGCTCATAGCAAGTGCAAACAATTCTCCAAAATGTGGGCATTTTTGTGCAGTGTGTATATTGAATACAGATTCAGTAATGGAATGTTTTTGGCATTAATTCTTGAAACTGTCACTAGGGAATATAACCTGTTATTGAGGTATAATTCACAAATGTATGTGGCATACAAAAGGAAATTTTTCTCGGTGAATCCAGAATTTAGCTTTAATTCCTCAGAATTTGCAGTTATGAGTGTATGTCTAATCCAAAAGCCAAATCGTGTGAAAAGCTTGTCTTTATTCATATTTTATTCATATGAAAGTGAAAAACAAAAAGGATTGGCAAATAAATCTATACGAACAATGTAACAAGACAGTCCAGGTATTTGTTCCTTATATTTGCCTACCTGTATGATAATTTTTGTTTTAGACTAATTCATCTAATAATATTGGTTTTATGAATGCTGGTTTACATTAAATATTTATTTTTTTCTAATATTTCCTATGAAAAGTTAAATACAGGACTGTTTATAGTTTTTATTTATTTATTTTGCTTCATTGCATAGTTGTACTGTGCTGATATTTTGTGTGTCATGACAATATTAACTTATATTTTAAATAGGATAAAATAATGATAAAATCACAGACAAATGAAGATGTTTATGTGGGTGGTGGGGGGTGGTGGATGCTACAACAGCCTGAGCTGTGAAAAGCCTTAAAACTGAAAAGGTTTTTTAGAAAATTATGTTGGGGGGAGGGTCTTACCCTTCTAACAGAAAACAATCACATCTGTAGAAGATACATGTAAAAATGTGTATTAATCTTTTTAACTACTACATTAATTTCATATCCAAATGTATCAAGCAAGTTTGGTGTGTGTGTGTGTGTGTGTGTGTGTGTGTGTGATTTAGATTTTTAACATAGCTTTAACAATTTTTCAGTCATATCGCTACGATGTCTGCAGTGTGACAGTTTATAGTGATGTCTAGCACTGAGGCATCATGCCGCAGACATGTAGCATGATGTCCCACCCAGTCACATTATTCTGACACCAGGCCGACCAGTCCTAATGCTGAGCATCAAGCGAGGCAGCTGTTAGTACCATTTTTTAAAGTCTTTGGTATGACTCAGCCGGGGTTCGAACCCGCGACCTCCCGCATCCGAGGCGGACGCTCTAACCACTAGGCCACCGAAGCAGTTTCGAGCAAGTTTGGTACTGTATTGTAGCAGTAATAATAAAAACAAACTGAGCTGTATACTGGTAGCAGAAGCAACATTATTTATATTCAATATATTATATTTTTATAATTGCTACCAAAGGAGTCTGATGTTTTATCAATGAAGTACCTTGCAATCAATCATCTTATCTATACTATAAATATCGATTCATATATGGATGAATATGATTTTAAATAATTAAAAAAATGAAAGTTTCCAGTTTTATATCTCTGGAAATAAAGCATCTCATAATTGTATGGAAATGTTCTTTATGTTAAAATATAGAAAATATATTTCGTATTGTTAGAATTTATTTTCTTATATAATGAAATAAGTTCATATTTTTGTAGCATATAGCTATGCTACAGTATATGCTTTGTATGTGATCACCTTGTTTCAAGTCATTTGCCTCTTATTTTATTGGAATTGGAGATTTAAAATGAAACTGGAGATATGAGATACTTGTCACAGACAACCAGTGATAATACTTGCTGGCTATTGCATAATCATCCATGCCACACATATATAAGAATTCTGTATAATTTGAATATTTACCTTACTTCTTGTTATATATATATATATATATATATATATATATATATATATATATATATATATATATAATTAAACTGCATATGTAAACTGCAAGTTAACAGTTAAAATTAATTTCATAGGGATGAG
>JAECUM010008470.1:0-83515 GCA_016617855.1 Megalonaias nervosa | reverse complement strand
AAAAGTCCGGGGGGAAATGTCCAGGGGGGAAATGTCCTAGACTCACTGGTAACATACCAATGTCAATCTGACACTTGACAGTATTAATACTGTTCAAGTCCAAGCATTTATGTGATATTGTTTAAGATAAAGTTTCCCATTATTCTAAGGTATATTTTAAACAAAATTCCTTATGCAAATATACTAAACATGTACAAATTTTGTGTATGTCTGGATAAATGAAAAATGTAGTGCTGGGGGGGGGGGGAAATAATTTTAATTATGCAATGCTTACCCATCACTACTGCACAGCTTATTCTTTTGTGTGTTGAAAAATTCCATCTATTCAGTGTAAATATATCATCCCATAGAGAAGAAAATTGTCAATAAGATACAGTCCACTCATGCATCATGCAAGCTCACGTGTAGAAATAAAATCATTTTTCTCACAGTGAACAATTACACAAGGACATCAGAGCAGGGTGGGAAGATGACATCTGGATGGGTATGTATTGCATAATTAAAATTAATCCCCCCAAACAATCACAGCAATTGCTTACCCACTGCTATTGTGCAACTGAATTTCTTGTGGATAGGCTGATGTGTTAAACTGATCAAAAGCAGATGGAAAAGATATTTGCTACCCTTTCCTTTCCTTTCTGAGGTATTGCAATAAAAAAAAACTGTGGCTTATGTCAACTGTGCTTAAGCCCTATCTTGATTATCTCTAGCACAAATTTAACTGAGACTGGGAATCTCTATAGGTGATGAAGCTACCAAACGTGGCTAATTTTTGGACTAAAAACCCCTGTTGACAAAGGAGGGAAATGCAATTGCAATTGCCATTATACCAGAGACAGTCAACAGATAATGCATGAATCTTGCTGTCTCAGCTCTGTAGCCACCGAAATTGTTTGTTCTTGAAAAGAAACAAAAGGAAATCAGCAAAGTTTGTTACAGCTAGGGTCATTTTCCTGCTGCAACATTCGCAGAAGATTCTTCACTTAGCATCATACACCTTGGATGTCAAAGCCCTCCTGGCTTGAATGATGCAGCTAGCAACCCAACCCAAAAAATTATTCTGGCAGATAGATCACTCGAGATGAGCCAATCATGAAGGTGAAGAATGTATGGGCTGTTGTGCAGGAGGAAGCCCCAGTGTTGCAACAGCAGATCCCTTCCACAAGGAAGTGACCTGAGTTGATGAATCAACAGGTCTTAAAGATAACTGAACCATGATCGTTGGGGCCATTGCTTTCAGAATAATACAAGCAGTGGAAGTTGACTTTTTGCTGAACTTGAGGTAGCAGCCAGAACAGTGGGAAGACATATGCAAGCAGATGATCCCAGTGGAAGCTGAATGAAACTACTCCCATGCTCTCTGGTCTGCAACTGAAGAAACATAGAAGGGAATTCTGTTGTTGAGCCTGGTCCAAAACAAGTCCACCAGAGACTTTCATCATAGTAAGAAAAGAGACTGTTATGGAATGGTGAAATGTCCATGCAGTGAAGACTGTTTGCCTGCCCTGGACAGACTGTCTGCTTAAAACATTCTGCTCCCTGTATGGTGATGAACACAGAGGATGATGTTCTCTGAGGTGGCCCACTAAAGGGGAATGTTTGCCTAAATGACAATGGACATATGTTATTTGATGAGACCATCACATATCTTCCCCCAATTTTGTTGATGCACACTTGCAATTCCAGAAGTACAGCTTTTATTTCTGGGTTGCTGATGTGTCCAATGACCATGAAGAATCACACCCTCTGGCTTGGAATAAGCATCCCAACCAGAATCTGATATATTGGCAAACAGATGGATGTGGAGTTCAGATGCATGCATGGTGACCAAAGTCAGGAATTAATCCTCTATTCATCCACCTTAGCAAATGGTCATTAAAGTCTCATCCTAGAGGAATCAGAGCCAATATACAATCCATGTATGGTTTCCATATTGCAAGGAGAAACTCTAAAGGGCAAATATGAAGATGTCCTAAGATCTGCAGCAGTAACAGTAAGATGTCAAGGTGAGCAGACTATGATGTTTATGCTTTTAGTGCATTTAGGTGTTGTTGTTGTTGTTATAGGGTTTAATGCCATTTTTCAGCACAAGATAGTCTATACATGGTGACCAGTACAAATGGTGGAGAAAGAACCCAGGGAAAACCCTGGAAATAACCACCGACCCACGAGAAGCTACCGGCAAGATTTCTCACATACCCACATTGGCCGAGCCTGAGACTCGAACCCACGCAGACAGAGGTGAGACAGCAGTAATCCATAACAGTGAGCACTTTAGACCACTTTAATCTATGTGATCCAGTGAAAACTGGACTAAGTCAAGTTCTGGTTGATAAGGAGGTTCAACCCCATGTCAACAAAGTCCGGAGGTGGAATGATTTCTGACTTCATGAGGCTGGGTAAAAGACCCAACTGAATTACTGTCTACCAACAACAGAACAAATCCTGATGCAGGGATTGAACCTGAATGTTGTGGATCAGCCAATTATCAAAATATTGGAGAATCAGTGTTTCCGGTAATCAGAGATACACTGCTACTACTCCCACAACTCGGGTGAGGTCTCTTGGTGCAGAAGAGGTTCAGTACAAAAAATCCTGAATTGAAAAGCTTCCTGGTACAAGAAAAACTGAAGGTATTTCTATTGTGAAGGAAATATCAGGAACTACAAATAGGCATACTGAAAGCAAAAAATGGAAAAAATCTGATGGAAGACAGCAACATGCTACCCTGAGTCAATTGGTGCACTTCCTTCCTTGTGGAAGGCAATAACACATTACTGTGAATGTGAGGGGTGTTCAACTTCTTCCTTTTGGGGAAGGGTGTCTACTACTTGAATGTTCATTTCCTTCTACATTAAGGGTCTTACCCATCTCCAAAGAGACTGACCCCATAGATCCCTGGGACCCAAGAGTATTCTTCTGAGCTGAAGAACTAGCCTTCTTACAGTGTTCCATCTTTGGGCTCTGCAAAAGAAAAACCTGAAAATTCTGACAATGGAATGGGCGCTAGTTGTTTTCTCTGCCCTCTATACATTCATATGGAATCAGCTTGATTCCAGATATCACTAGTTCATGTTGTATAAAACAATTCTTACATGTGCACTTTAAACATAGGAGGCAGTCTGAGTTAGTGTCTGAAGGGCCCTTTTCGTGACCACACTTTTCCTAAGACTGTCCCGACATTGTTCTCTAAAATAAATGTCATCTAAGAAAGAACAATAATAATACTGTACTAATTTCACATGTGATGTTAATCTGTTATTATGCCATGTGTGCTTAACATACTCCATAATACCATGGTAAAATATAAGAGGAAAAAAACCCAAAACAAATAGATGTTGAATCAATTAATTAAGGGAATTATGAATTCCTATTAATTGTGGTTTGGTTTATTCATGGCACAGAAACACATATAGATCAGTGTGTGCAACTGCCCCAAAAATCCTACATGCCCACAGGACCAGTAACCTGAAAATACTACTGGTCCTGTCCATGACCAACTGGTCCTACATTTCATCATGCGAGAAGAAAAAATGTAGTCAATGATTTGATGGTAAATGAGGCAAGCCAGCAAGAATTGAAAATCATCTTAAGGATGATGATGTAGATGACAAAACATGGAAAATAAAACAAAAAACACAAAATTAGACTTTACATCACATAGTGAAATTTATTGAATTTATAAAATTCTGCTTCACATGGCTCTGATCACTCCAGCGGCTTAAGTGGTTAATGCATCTGCCTTAGATGTGGGAGCTCATGGGTTCGAACCCCAGGAAATTCATACCAAAGACTTATAAAAATGGTACTAGCTGCTAACTTGCTTGGTACTCAGTATTAGGAGGTTAGTGTTAGGACTGATTGGCCTGGTGTCAGGATAGTGTGACTGGGTGGAACATCATGCTACATGTCTGCGGCATGATGCCCCAATGCTAGACATTATAAATTGACACACTGCAGACATCGTAGCAGTATGACTGAACTTGTTAAAGCTATGTTTAAAATTTTTTGTTTAAAAGCCCACGCAACATAACATGGCTCCATTTGCTGACAAGGACAAAGATGCTTACTGTTCAGCTGAACCAGACAAAAACGTAACTCATCTGGAGGCTGGGCATCAGAATCTGTTGCTGCCATTGACGACCAGTCTAAAACATAAAATAAGAATCGGGATCATCATCCACTGACTTGTCATCACTAATAACATCAGAACAAGACCCAGCTACCAAAGAGGAGGCTCTAGTATACAAAGTGCAAATGCCTTTGAAATTAGGTCTGGACAAAACAAGTTCCAGCAGTTTATTGCTGGAACTGAATAAATGCATTTACATCAGCAGACTGCAGTTGAACTGGCAACATCATTGTCATGGTTTTAACGTGCATCTTGTTTCTATATTCCACATGAGTTATGTCAGCCAACTATTTTTTTAACATCCCTTTCATTTGATACTGTCATATTTCTTTTGAATAGTTCTATTTTCCTTGGCTATGTTTGGGTTTTAGTGTCTGGTGTCTTCGAGACATCTAAATACATCTACATGACCACTTTGGAATCAGAAGTAGCATGTGTTATCAGACACTGCATTGACAAACTGCGTGTGAATTATATATCTTCTCATCTCACCGATTCACAAGTGGTCATTAGAAACAATTTCTGATATTTATGTGTAACTTGGATTCAATTATTTTTTTTAATATCTCACAACACAATTTGTAGATTGAATTTACTCGATGTACCTAAAAACCCAACTTGTCAAGAGAATGAATTACTTAACATATGCCCCAGGCTGTTATGAAATTAGCTGCCAATGGACCGGCAGGCTGGCAGAAATTTCAAAAACTGATGTTGATTATTTATGCCAAAGCAATTAGAGCAAAGTGACTAGACACACCACAGTACCCTACCAGGCACAAAAGCTGTGTTTGTATCTTCATCCTTATTCAATAGTACATCATCATCAATCGTCTAATATTGAAAGGGCCTAGATGCCTGTGCAGCAAAGATGGCCAAATTCTGTTCAGCTTCTTTTTTTTAAACAGATAAACTGGTATAAATGTTCCTGAACTTTTAGTGATGGCAGCCATATTTGATAGTAGAACACTTTTTTCATCCATATAAATACAAAAGTAATTTAAACCTGGTCCAATTTTGTCAGGTGGTTTTGAGAAGAACTCATTAAAAGGATCTTCATATTTAATGTCAAATCAACGTCACTGGTAAAAATATAAAACCCCTTAATACCAGGATGCCTATTGTCAAATTTGGTCAAATTCTGCTGATCAGTTTCTGAGAAGACATTTCAAGTTTATTCTCTTTTTAGTAATGAAAGCCATATTTGATGAAGGATTATCATGATTTGTATAAATTTAATAGTCTTCATGACAGGATGCTATCAATGCTGGCAAAAATTGTATTAAACAGTTTCAATCATAAGTCTTTTAAAGGTTTATCTTTGTTTAAATCATTGTTTTTTTGTACAGTTGATATGGGCATTGTTTTAAGGTTATTAATGGTGGTCATGTCTGATGACACATCAGCATCAGTTGCATAAAATTGACAACTGTCAATACATGGAATCTTTCTGTCACATTTGGTTAAATTCTGATTAGTGGTTATTGCAAATTTGTTTGAAGGTATTTTTAATAATATCAGAATGCAGATCAGTGTGAATGCTATAAAATTTTAATTTCTTTATACCTGGATGCTTTCGATCAAGTCTGGCCAAATTCTTCTCTGTGGTCTTTTAGTGGAAGCCATTAACAGTTTTTAATTATTTTTTTATAGCAATACTGGTTATCTGTGCTGGCAGATTGGCATCATTTGTACCAAATTGAAAGATCTTCATATCTGGATGCTTTCCATCATATTTGGTCAAAGTGTATTTAGAGATTTATTTGAAGAAGTCATACAAAGGTTTTTCTCATTTTAGTAACAGCAACAACTATTTACTGTAGATCAGCATTACTTATAAAAAACTGAAAGGCCTCTGTACCAAGATCTCAAGTGCCAAGTTTGGTTGAAATTGGTCTAATGGATTTTTAGACCAAGTTAAAAACAGTAACTGTTGACAGACAACACACTGAGTTTTCACTTTTTTAGCAATGGTGATCACATAGTTTGGTGTTTTACAACACAGCAAGCTGCAAAACAAATTGGTTATTTATTTGCAAGGCAGCAAGAGCAAAGTGCCACGAGATCAGCGTTTGCATAAAACTGAAAGGTCTTAGGGTGCAATGTTTTCTGTTGACTTGAAAAAATTCTATTTAGTGGTTTTTGAGAAGTTGTTGCCTAACAGTTTTTCTACCTTTTGTAATGATAACCATATTTGATGAGCAGTACTTGTTTTAAAAAAAATATGAAATTTCTTAACACCAGGATATTTTGGTTTCTATAAGAAGCTTAAACCACAATAGTTGATGAACAAATGACACATGACAGCAACACACACAAGCCACTAATCCATACAAAAAGAATACTTATCTGTTTGGTCAAGTGAGCTAAAACAATTTTACAATAAAACTTAGAAAACAGACTATAATTGAGACCACATAAAAATGATCAAACTGGGACCCAGCAAAATGTGTAACAGCAGCAAGTCAGTGTTAGAATTTGGTTTTTAAAAGTGCCACTGTATATTATTATTGGACATTATATTGTAACCATGCTAACACTGAATACTCCATGTCCATACACCGTATATTATTATTGGACATATACTGTAACCATGCTAATACTGAATACTCCGTGTCCATACACCGTATATTATTATTGGACATATATTGTAACCATGCTAATACTGAATACTCCGTGTCCATACACCGTATATTATTATTGGACATATACTGTAACCATGCTAATACTGAATACTCTGTGTCCATACACCGTATATTATTATTGGACATATACTGTAACCATACTAATACTGAATACTCCGTGTCCATTCACCGTATATTATTATTGGACATATATTGTAACCATGCTAATACTGAATACTCCGTGTCCATACACTGTATATTATTATTGGACATATATTGTAACCATGCTAATACTGAATACTCTGTGTCCATACACCGTATATTATTATTGGACATATATTGTAACCATGCTAATATTGAATACTCTGTGTCCATAAAATAGCTTGTCAAGACTTAGTGTTTTTATGTTATCCACACAACCAATATTGATTGCATTTCTAACATCTTTCATTTACATAATCTTGGACCTGAGAAAGGTCAGAAATATTACAAAGCTGAAGAAATAATATATAATGGGCCATATTAAAACAATTTTTGAATCAAGTTGAAGTTAAAATACCATATTGTTTGTAATGTTTCATTTACTTTCCCCTCTTTTAGCAGATGTACAAACTGTGTAATTTTCAGCTCAATATAAAGTACAAAAGCTTGCAAGAAGTTTTTATTTGTAAAACAAAATCTCTGCAAAAGAAAACAAAAAATTAAAAAAATGATTATTTATTTTGTGAATTAATGACGTATAAAATATTAGAGGGTGTGAAAAATGGCAGTGAATAATAAAAAGCATTAGCTACAAGACGGTTAAACACATGAAAAATAGAACCTTGTGGTATTGTTCATCCAACAAGAGCGACACAGATGGAGTGATTACCTTATGTACTTGCACACAAGCCAAGTTTAACAGCAAACATAGACCCTAACTGCTGTCGCATAACATGCCGGTAGATCAGGGTCCATGCTGCTTGTTCTAATGACTGCTTCTAATAAACTGTATAGACCCAGATCTGCCAATGAATTATGCCATAGGAGATCGGGGTCTATGCAGTTTGCAGCTGCACCAAACTTATGAGTGAGTATATATGGTAAGTATAGACATTACAGCTCAAATCACTATATAAGCCATATGATGGTGTTATGTACATATAATTTAATTACTTGCATGTTAGTTTTAAATTTATTTTTTATTTTCATTTTTATTTCATTACATGTTATTGTAATGATAACTTTATTCACTGGATTTGACATTTTTCCGGAAAATTCAGTTAAGGCCTGGTAAGTAACCAGTATTGCTACATTGTATTTTTAGCTGACCTAGTTCCTGACCTTGATTCAGAATTGGTAAACAATGTTTTTTATTTCTTTCTGAGAGTGAAAATCATTGGTCATAATCAAGGTCATATTTGGCTTGCGTGTCAGCTCTGTTGTAAACAACTTTTTTTATTTTTTTATTATTGAATCTGATAGTAAGATTCATTCAGTACAATTGAATTCGTCCATGGTGGACGTGACAGTTGACATATGATGTTACTATGTTTCTCGAAAGAAACCCCTATCACGTGGTTCTTTTTGCATTTCAGTTGGAGTTAAAGTGATGTTTCATAGTGTTTTTCTAGTTAGTCGTAATTCATACCTTTGGGCTCAAAGGTACTCCTGTTGTTGTCACTTTGAATTGAGTTTTTAGTTAAAAATAATTTATTTTCCCCGGAGACTTTATCTAGTGTTCATCATAATTCTTGGACAAAGACATTTACCGAAAATTATTCGGAATTCTAAAAGCCAGAATATTATTCTTGATTCATAAAATTCAACAAAGAACTGTTGACACGACAACACAAAAAGGTTATAGAGGATGTCATCACCTTCCATCATGGAACTTCATCGGGATTCTAACTTTGATTCATTTAGAACTTTTTAGTGATAGGACTTATATTTTTAAATTCTAGGATTCATTTTTTGATTAGATTCACAAACCATAAGTCCTTTTTCATATTTTTACCTTGTTTTCTATGGAAATAAATTATTCTGTTAAAATTTATAAAGCTTATTGGCTTCACTCTTTTCTTTGTTACTTTGTATGAGCCTAAGACACGTAACCTATAACGCCAATAGAGAACAGGAAGTCAAATTTAAGACCCTAATGAAGAAAATCAGATAAAATACTCCATGTCCCTGCCTTTTTCTTCAGCATACACCAAAAAATATACTTTTGATCTCTTTCTTATAACTACTTGCTTTCTAATCAAGCAGCACATACAATTTGTTCCAAGTATTATATTGTCATAGAACACACATACACAAACTTGACAATAATGTCCAATCTGGAATATATTGTAATTATTCTCTGGTACAACACTAAAGCTCTTTAGTTTTGAGCTTGATTAAATTTTCTCAAATCCTGGTGCTCCAAATTTGCATATTTTGATTCAAAGAATAATTATAAAACATGAAAAATGTCACAGCAGTGTTTGCTGCTTCTGTAACAAGCTTAAGGGAAAATGATATTGGTAGAATGATTTAAATGTTCTTCAGGACTTGTGGCACTAAGGCCAAAAAAAGAATATGTGTGTCAGGTTGACCAACCATCTCTGTTTCTCACTGCTGATGCTTGAACTTTCTCCCACCACGGTAAAAGAAAAAAATTCCCCCCCTCCCACAATCGCATTCAATATATATATATATAATGTTTTGGGTTTTTTTTAATTATCTGCCTACCTTAATTTTAAAACCAGTGCAATACAAAAAAATATATTTTGGGGGGACCTTATAATATGGAAGAAAGGAACCAGTCTAGAAATGGAAGAACATAAAATAAAGCAGATGTGGGTTTGACTGACCAGGATTTGGTGATAATAAAAAATAAAAAGTGAAAAGAATCTTTTGAAAGTATGTCCTAGTTGTAACTGAAAAAAATTGAGACAATAATTAACTGACTGAATTTCATCCCTTTAACAGATGCAAGTTTGGAAAACTCATTACTGAACTTAGTAGCTAACTCCTCAGTGCAGAACTGAAAACACTATTCTAACTCATGTTGACCCAGAAAATGCAGCAGCTCATGGTATTCCCTACAGAGAAGCTTGCATCAAGGATATGTCTGTACTGATAATATACCTTTGATCATGAGCATTCAGAATGTTACAGTTATTAAATTTTTAATATCATGATGTTTCTAAAGGTTTGGGACAGTAACCCTATTATTCATTATGTTCTTTGGTTTTTGAGTGTCCTGGAGTTTGCACACATTTAATTACTCTTTAATAAAAAGCTGAAACAATAAGTGGAAAGCATTTTTTTCTTTCTGTCTTTAACTTCTTTATTTCATAAAACTTTTCAATGTGGTAAGCCAGCACCTGATTTCTAGTCATGGTAGATACTACAAAAAGTAAAGTACCCAGTCAAAAACACATGAATGTGGCTCATTATGACTGAGAACCTAATGGTTGAAGTCACAGTTCCTAATAATTGTATTGTTATGATCAGTGTAAAGCAATGAAATGTGAGAAGGAAAGTGGCTTCTTTAATTCAATATGCTATATCAGATGGCACTGACTGGTTCACTAATAATCAAGACTTAAACCAGAAAAGAAAATACATGTACCTTCTGTCAATGTTCTTTGAAATGAGAATCAAATCCCCTTGAGTGACTAAAGATAATATTTTTAATTCAGTGAAAAACAAAAGAATCTAATTATCCAAGTACAGCGGATATAACCTGTTGCGCAAGATATTCAACAGTTAATGCAGTCATGAAATAGGTACCATATTAACAAGTATACAAGTCCAACTGCAAACAACATGAACCCTATCTGCTGCATAATGTGCTGGCCAATAAGGGTCTATGCTGTTTGTTCTACTGATTAATCCTAGCAAAATGCATAGACCCAGATCTCCCAGCACAGTACATGACAGCAGATCTGGGTCTGTGCAGTTTGCAGCTGAAACAGACTTAAAAGTAACAATATATGGTACTGCTGGGATAATTCAGTACCAGTGATCACATATCAAGAAAAGGATCATGGGTACTAATGTCATGAAGAAAACAAGAAAAAATGTTCTAAATAATTTGTTATGGTTTCATAAATCAATGTATATGGTCCACAATTTTTTTTGTTTTTGGAATGAAATCTGAAATCATGTAAAGTTGTGCCCAAAACATGTAAACCTTCTAAAAGATTTTCCCAAATTTAAAATCAGCTAAAAAGAACATCAAAGCTATATTAAATCACAGGAATGTATGCAAATATGTCTAAATTTGAATAAGCCTATGCCATTTATCCAACAAATGAAAAAGCATATTGATTAATGAACTACAAAGTAATGAAACATTTATCTTTCTGTTAGCATAGTACCAATGGTATACACTGTATTTAATTCAACTATTTTTGAAACACTAATACTTGTGAAAGATGAATTCACGCTCTCCTGGACTCATAAGCAGAAAAAAAAATCATAAATTACTGTCTCACCTGCAATTGTCATCTCACCTGCATTTATGTCAATGGTCTTAGAATAAACATGACCAAAATGTATGCACAAATGTACCAAATCAAATAACATGGTGTTTTTGTGTCTTTTGTATTTTTTATTTTTAAGGTAGCTTTAACAATCTTGGTCATATCGCAGTGTGGCAGCTTATAGTGATGTCTAGCACTGGGGCATCATGCCACAGACATTATCCTGACACCAGGCCAACCAGTCCCAACACTAACCTCTTAATGCTTAGTGCCAAACAAGGCAGTTGCTTGTACCATTTTTTTTAAGAGTCTCTGGTACAACTTGGCTAAGGTTAACCAGCAACCATCTGCATCCAAAGTGGATGCTCTAACCACTCAGGCCACCAGAGCAGTTGCATGGAAATGGAAAATAAAACTCCTCTGTGAACAGCTATCAAACAATGATACCAAAAAAGCTGTGTGGGAAGTTACTTTTACATTGAATCCTTATATTCGTCATCCCCATGAATGCTCCATATACACTAATGGACCTCTTTCTGTTTTATGCCTATCCACAGACATATCATTTGTGTTTTCAGAAAAAATTTTAACTGACCAACCATTGTCTCCTTGACATTTGACCTTTAGACCACACGTCAGTAGCAAATATTTTACACCCATGCCCACATTTTAAACACACTATGTTTACTGACTTCATTTGTAGCAATTGTAGACAGTACTCATCCAAGCAGTACCTATCTAAAATTTAAACAAATTTTCCCATGTCTCTAACCTTGACCTCCTTGGCCTTCAGTCTCAGGGATGTTCTATCCTTCCTGAGATCACTGGCTGACATCTTACACAAAGCCAAATGACAGTGCATTTCCAAAATGATCTGGGTTAGTATAATGTTTTCTGAAATTTAAAAGGTTTTTATATAAAAAATACATATATTTTTTATTGATGGCACCCACACTGTATGGCAGCCCAGCATCATTTGACACCAAACAGTGAAATTTGGTCAGATTTTTTAATGGGTTTTTGAGAGTCATTAAAGGTTGCTATAATTTTCACTAATGCCAGTCACGTTTGATAATGCCAGGATGTTTTCTGTCCAATTTTATTCATATTCTGTTCAATAGTTTTGAGAAGTCATTTGCTTATATGTTTTGCTTTATTCAGTAAACAACTCCCCTGATACATGTAGATGGCCAACCCACATCATCTGAGTAAACCTGAAAGGCCTTTATACCTTCATCATGTGTAGTTTTATGGAGTGTTTCCTACTGCAAACTGGTGGATGACTTTGCCACATCTTGTGCTATCACAACTGGACCCAAGAAATAAATGCAATTGCTACAGCACACTAAAAAATAAAGGTCAAAGGATAAGAAGTGAGATTCCCAGACTAACATGACATAATCAAGAAAGGAGTGACTCAAGCAGGGCTAACATACAGCAATTGTACTAACCTCATGCACTTTATTTCTCATGAAAGATCGCTCTCTGAGGGTCTGGCAAGGTGTCTTGACAAGGATGACAATCCACCTGGAAATGCCAATAAAGGAGACAATTTAGACCTTTCCTTTTCTTTACAGGAAGCCAAATAAAACCTCAAGGTCCTAACTTGGCAAATGAGCCTATCTTGATTATCCAAAGCGCAGACATGAGTGAGACTGGGAATTAAAACAAGTAGAGAACCTGCTGACAGTAGCCAGGAACATGGGTTGGCAAAGAAGAGAAACCGAATCAGTCACCACTGAACCGTAAACAACCCTTTTCCACAGACAAGCCATGGATTTCATTTTTCTCACTAACAATAAAGACAGCAGGAAAAGTCTTAACGGTAAGGTTCTCAAAGGAAACTTCACCACAAGGTTCATAATGGGGTTATGAATTTCCCAGAGAGCACATGAAAGGTTCCATCCAGGTAATAACTAGTGAGAAACTGGTCTCTGAAGCTCAAAATAGTTGATGAGATCTAAAAGGTGAGTAGCTGCATTACTGGTGGAACCCATAAATTCCTGTACTGGGTAGTAGAGGAAAAGGCTGCCCTATGTCCCTTAATGGTAGAAAAGGAAGAAATTAAGTCAGCAACTGCAGTTAAAGGGGGACAGACAGGAGTGAAGATGTTACCTACTGTACCAATTACAAAAGATCCTTTACTGTATATCATAAACTTGAAAGCAGAATACCTCCTAGAGTAAGCAATGCAGTAAGCAACCTTGCTTGAAAACCTGTCTTGGTAAACTGACTACTCAAGATGACCGAACAGTGAATGTGGAGAATCTGTAAATGGTTCTGTAGAACAGATCCCCTTTTCTCCTACATTAGGTCTCTCCTCTATGGTAATCTACTGGACTTGTCTACCAACAGGTCAAGTAGAAAGGTCAAAACGATACAGGAATAGAATGTAGGTTTTGGTTGTCTGCCACTCTCATGACTCCACCATGCTATTAATGGATGTGTAGCTCTTCCTTCAGATGGATCAGTTGGGACTGGTAAAAGAAGATGGGGATCTGCAATGTGGGAGCAAATTCACAGAAATGCATTCAGTAACTGTCCTTCAAGATGGAAGGACTTGCACATCATCCATCATATCTAACCAAGCCTCTGAAAAGGGGTCCAGTCAGGCACCTTCTGCGATACTTTAAACAGGAAGTCAGTGCAGGAGAAGGTGCGACTCCATAGGGCCAACTGCCTCCCTCCTTGATGGCAGGAGGAAGTTTTAACTGCAGCTGTTTGCACGACTGTTGAATCTGATTCTGCTGGAAAATCCTAGAAGTAGGTCCCATCAGTCAGTCAGGATGTGTACACTTCTTTGCTGGTTTCAACAAGCCAAGAGTCACAGCCAGGGACCAGTATTCCTGGTCCCTCAAATCTTGTGATGCTACTGAAGGGATAATTAGACCTCACAAAGCACTTCCAAGTGAAGTGGTGCAGCCTTCAAGAGGTTCATGCTGTGGTCCAGCAAGACCCTGACTGTCTTCATGGTAGCATCTCCAATGAGGTGTCAAATGTCCATAGGGAGTGCAAGGATACTGGGCATGCCTAGCATGCAAATAACTGAATTTGGGACAGCCTTTAATTAACAAGCCAAGTAAAATGGCTATCTGATTTGGGAAGAAACTACATTGCTGACCACCAATCAAAACCTGCTTTCAAATAAGGTTGTTGGAGCCTACTTGATGATGACAGTTTCTGCCTGAAATGTATGTTTGAAACAAAAAATTTTATTTATTACTTGGGGAACAAATTATGTTCATGGTTATCACTTTTTAAAATATTTCAGCTAAAAATCTGATATTGAGTTAAGTTCTTTCAGATCTGGTGATTCCATGCAGCAGGCGATAATGTGCTGGAATGGTTTCATAAATTTTCATTTAAATGGAAATGTGCAAGATTTCTAAAAGAACAGAACTTTTAAAGTAGTTATTTACATGAACACATTCTATCAAACTGTGTGTGCATCTGCATGATTTGTATTTTTAACATAGCTTTAACAATTTTCAGTCATATCACTATGATGTCTGTAGTGTGGCACTTTATAATGATGCCTAGCACTGGGGCATCATGCCACAGACACGTAGCATCATGTCCCACCCAGTCACATTATCCTGACACCAGGCCAACCAGTCCTAACACTAACCTCTTAATGCTGCGCACGAAGCGAGGAAGTTGCTAGTTCCAGTTTTATAAGTCTTTGGTATGACTCTGCTGGGGTTCGAACCCATGACCTCCTGCATCCAAGGCAGACGCTCTAACCACTTAGGCCACTGGAGTGGTCTATCAAACTGTTGGATTATATTTATATAAAGACAATTACTTTTACGAGGAGAGGGAAGGAGCAGCTTTTTTAAACCCCAAATTCATTGAATTTAGCAGGAATTGGCTCTTTATTTTCACATACAAGCTGAGAAAGTGAATGATTTACATTTAACTTATAGAAGTCAAGTACACTTTTTTTATAAGTGAAATGACTGCTTCATCTATATGTATGACATGTGAAAATGTTGTGAACATTTCAAGAATTGTCCAGGAATATGTTCTGAAACACTTATTCATGAACCTTTGATAAAATGCATTTCATGATTAGTTCATGAACATTAAATGGCTCAAAACTGTTCTGGTGGACTAAGTGGTTAGAGCATCTGCCTCAGATGTGGAAGGTCACAGGTTCAAACTCCGGCCAAATCATACCCAAGACTTACAAAATGGTACTAGCAGCTGCCTTACTTGGCTCTCAGCATTAAGAGGTTAGTGTTAAGAATGGTCAGCCTGGTGTCATAATAATGTGACTGGGTGAGACAGGATGCTACACATCTGTGGCATGATTCCCCAGTGCTAGACATTACTATAAGCCACCACACATTGCAGACATTGTAGCAATATGACTCAAATTGTTAAAGCTAAGTTAAAAATCCCAAATACACATGCACACACACACACACACACACACACACACACTAATGGCTCATTGTTCAAGAACTTAAAATTCATGAATTGTTCTAGAATATTTGTTACTGAACAGTTTATGAACAGGTTGCTAACGGAATGATGACAGATGGAAGACAGACAAAAAACCATCCCATAAGCTCTTCTGGTCTATAATTTGAAAAGCTGTAAAAATAACTAGATCAGATTCTTTCTTCACTTCATCAGAAGTTCATTCACTTGTTAATTCTTTGCATATAGGTATCAGGTACAAATCCAACTAGTCATTCCTTTTGAGAGGATTAAATTTCTCATATCACGAAACATGAAGAGGCAGTAATACTGGCAACTCTTTACTTGATGATAAAGTGATTGTGACATTAGCAAAATCAGTGATATTATTTATATTGGAAATACATAAAACTGAAAGGTATTTATCAGTTGATGAACAGCTCTTTCAGAAAAACTGGAAAAGTTCTGCTTAGAGGTACTGGTAAAATAATAAAATATTGCTTGAAAAACAACCTACACAAAATTTTGGCAGAACAAAATATTGAAACAAAATTAGGGGTCTTTAGTCTCAGGAACTTTCAGAAAATATCCAGTTTGAAACTGATTCCTTAAAACATCTTTAAAGCGTTCAGAACAAAATGAACCAGGGAATTTTAACAAGATCAAAGCTAGAAGATGGGTAAAGAGTGAGGAAAAAAGTAAATATGTTTTAACTTAGAAAAAAGAAATTATTCATAAAAACTAATTTAAAATTAGGTATACACAATAGCTCTATTAAAATAGATCATAATGAAATACTATTAACAAAACAAAATTATTATAAATTACTCTGTACACCATACAAGTGCTAAAAAAGCAACCCAATTTTACTCTAGGATGCTTTTATGGATGATGCTAATCCCTTCACAACTAAATTACAAGGCTCAGAAATTGAATCCTGTAGAGAAAACTTGTAAATAATTATCTCAACTTTAAAAGTAATTATCTTGTAATATACTGTTAAATGATATATTTTATCTAGAGATTAAACTGAATTTATGTGCATGAAATACAAAAGATCAATACATTCGAAACACATAATACAAACTCAGGACACATGCTACTAGCTTGAACACTTTAAACTGACATCCATCCACTGTTGAACAATATTACTTAGCTGATGGTTTCTTACTCTTTGCATTGGAAGAAAGCAAACGTTTGGGCATTTAGTCATGAATTAAACTAAATATGGAAGAACTGTACTTAAATATTCTTCTTAAAACATCACCAAACAATACAGTAACAAATAAACATCACCAAACAAAAAAAATCAAAATACTTACTTTTGTGTATTCACCAAAATAATTTATGGCTGGTAAAGCAGTCAAAATTTTGGGAAACATCTGCCGGGTACCCCTTGATCCTAATTACTGATTACCTGGGTACCCAATCAAAGGGAAACTGTATTAAATGTGAACCAGAACTGCTTTGTTGTAGGTTAGTACATGCCAACACCCAAGAGAGGTATAAGCATAATTATTTCTAATATAAGTGGCAAAAAAGCATAATCTGAGCATAAAAAGAGCAATCTATATATTACATGCCATAATTACTGAAAACTGTATGAAAAACACACGTTTATGTTTTGCTGCTTGGATCTGCAGTTAAACTTGGAAATATTTTTTTAAATGGGTACCCAGTTGCCCATTTTATTACCCAGATTATTATCAACAGGTCAGTACCTGTTGACAGCTTTAATGGTCGGTTTCTCTGTCTTTTGTCTCCCATCCATCAATGGTTGGCCAATTTCATCAAAGGCTCAGATGACATCATGACCACCTTTTATTCCTTTATTACTTATCACACCTCAAAAGACTCCCCATATTCCAGCAAAAAGGTAATCAATTAATCTGCCATGCATCGATGCACTGATCAATGTACAGGTGGAACATTTCCAGTCCCCAGCAGACTATCTCTGGCTGGTTTTCTGTAATGTGTTGTTAGAAGACATAAAAATAGTGTTTGGGTTTTTAATTGAATTTTCTTTTACATTACTGTAATATTCAAATGCAGTAGATTTCAACTATGAAATGGTAAGTGCAGTAGATGGCCTTTAAAATGGTACTTTTGGCCTACTGCTGGTAGATTCAAATGTATGAGCTCAGAATGAGTCTTTCAGATTTGTAGAAATGACATTGATCTGCCATCCCATATGGCCAATGTAACTTTAAACAGAAAAACATTTAAACAACTATTCTCAAAAGGTACAAAACAAATTTTATTTAATTTGACAAAAGCATTCTTGTAGTAAGGTCTTTACAATTTGTAGAAATGATGCATATCTGCAGCCAATATGACTTCAATTACTAAAAATAGACTAGAAATAACTTCCTCTCAAAAACCAATCAACAGACTTGGACCAAATTTTGCACATTATGCATCAGTTTTTAGCAGAACAAGGAACTGCATTTAAATGTCATTGATGTGTATTCTAAAACATATGCCTGGCCGTATTTATTACTTACTGTTTTACCGTGTTTACTGATTCCCTATCAGCTTTAAACAAGTAACTTTTGTCAATACAGTAGTTTGACATGGACTGAAAGGAACACGGACCATAAAAACACTTCATCGATGAAGGAACCATAATCCATCACTTGGTGGACAAGAATGTATGGAATATTTTCAGGGAATTTTGAGAAGATACTGAGAAACAAAACATTTATCCAAGGTATTGAATATCTGCATTTTTTTATTAAGGAATCAATGGAGATTACAGCCTCATAATAGCTTCTGAGATGATTACATGTACATGTTGTGGCAGAAGATGTCCATACATTTAAACCAAGTGATTAGATTGATATTTGGAAGGAGAATATTCTTCCTTGGAGAACACTATTCTTGAATTTATGTGACAGTATGTGTAATGGGAAAGTTTAGTGTTTTGTTTTAATTGACCTACAAGTCACAGAATAGTTAAGCATCTCGTTTTCCGAGATACAGGGTCACATACTGTACGACAAAAGTTTGACAGTATTGAAACAAATTAAAATGGAAAAAAGTCCCAGAGTAGATGATTTAACAGCTGAACTGTCAATAAAATTTTTGAAATGATATAAATAACTTTCTTCTTGCCTAATCAGGCAAAAAGTGAAGAAAAACTTACAAAGACAAGGAATCATTACTTGCATAATAAAAAAATATCAGGAAATCAATTCTTTTAAAATAAATGGTGGCCAATTTCTTAATGTACACTATAAAATTTCATCATCTGCTATTGTTAATCACAGGAATCCCATTCAAAAACTATGGTTAATGTGACAAAAAAATTCATGTCAGACAAGTATATAGACAATTTTACAAAGATTTGTATACAAGATCTCACAAGGACAACATTTGAGGTCTACTTTTATTAACTAATTTTGGAAAATGGTTTGATTCTTTAGAAAGGTCATTCATACACAAAACTATGAAATTCTTCAGCTTTGGTAACTCCTTTATACATCTGGTTAAAACTCTTTGCACTGATGTACAAAGTTGTATAACCATTAACAGTTATATCTAACCTTTTATTCCTACTTCAAATTGTAGGCAAGCGAACCTCACTCTCTGAACTTTCAATGATTGTATTGAATTGTTTACATAAGCTTTAAATATCACCAAAACATAGCTACAATAAGAGTTTTAACAACCCAATATACTGACAATTTATACCATTTTCTAAATGATGACAACCTATCACACCAAAAAGATATTTATACTGAAATCACAATAGCAAATTCAAGTTATTTTATTCAAGTCAATGCAACAAATAAAACTGAATTAAATTTTGAAATTAAAATGAATAGCACAATAAAACTAAACTTTCTACCATCTTTCATACATAGGTAAAATTACATCATTAAAATCCTTGGCACTCTCAGCCCTTATCTATTCTTTTAATGTTTCACATAACCCACCAAATTGATAGTATTCAAGAAATTGAAAGAATATGTTTTGGGGTTTAATCAGTTCTCTTAGGAGCTGCAGCAGAGACAATTAAAAGATCCATAATTATATATCCAATCAATGATGGAGACCTCAGTATGTCACATTTAATATCCTTTGAGAAAGTTTTGAAAATATCTTGGTTTAAAAAAAAGTCATCACCCATTTTAATTTGCCCCATGGAAAAGGATTCTTTTCAGAAAGTTATATGATAAGTGGAACAGATTAAAAATCAAGTATATTACATATTTACTCTGTAATGTAACAAACAAATTCAATCCTTTCTGAAAAGATGCCTTTTAGCAAGGTCTTCTCTGCTGGTAACATATTATAATTAAACATACTAAACTACAACATTCATGGGAATATGTACTGAACTGTATATTTGAAAATTGGGATGATATGGCTAAAATCTGTTACATATGCTAAATTACAGACTTTTCATTACAAATTGTCCATGACTATTTAACATCCAACATATTCCTTGTAAAATGTAGAAGGGCTTCACCGCATTATTGCAGTTTTTTTTACAGCAGATTTTGAGTAATGGCAGTGTCAATACATGTAGATAATCTGGGGAGGAGCAGAAAGTATTTTACAAAGAAAATATAACATCCAAATCAAAGGAGAAAGGAAGTCGGATGTGGTTTTGTGGATTAAAGTATTCAATTGTACTGAACAATATCTGTTTAATAGTTAAGGCACCAATGCCGGTGTTTACCATAATTTCACCTGTTACATGTAGGCTCGTATAAATGTAACAGAAGAAAAGAGTGAAGTCAACAAGCTTTGTATATTTTAACAAAATAATTTATTTCCCTAGAAAACAATGTAAAAATTGGAAAATAGGACTTACGGTTTGTGAATATAATCCAAAATTTAATCCTAAGAATGAAAAACATAAGTCCTATCACTAAGTAGTTCTATTTGAATCCAGGTTCGAATCTCGACGACATACCAAAATGGAAGGCGATGACGTCAGATGTGGTCCTTGTACAAATATCAACAATTCCTCAACTGAATCACAGTTTATGTTTCCGAATAATTCCAGAATAAATTTTCACTGAATTTCTTTCTCCCAGAATTTATAAAACAGTACACTCGTTTGGTTTTCCAGAGAATGAATTTCAAAAACAATCTGGTTTCAACAACAAAATAACCAATCCGGCCTTCTAGGTAACAGGAATACAACTGACTGACGAGCGCTCAGAAAGGATTATATATTCACCCGAATTATCATCCCATTCTCATGAGACAGACTATGTGATCTAATAACACTTGAAATACGCAATAAGATATTTGCCAAATTGCACGTAGCTCTATCTAAGAACTAGACTATCATTCTAAAATAAATTTAAAAAAAAAACATTGTTTATTCAGATTAACACGTAGGCCAAAAATGACCTTGAAAACAGCCAATCATATTAGCATAGCGCTTACACTACCACGGACCAAGGTAAACTAAAAATATTACTAATGTAATACATTTTACGTCTTAGATAAACAGAATTACTGAAAAAGAATTTCCAATCCCTGCAATAATCATTATAATAAAATGTAATGAAACAAAAATACAATAAAAAAGAATTTTAAAACTAACACACAAGCAATTTAATTACATATACGTAACACACCATTCTTCCAATCTGAGAAAACAAATCTATCTGACTGTAACATGTTGAATTTTGAATAAGTATGGAACCTTAAAATTGAACTCATTGTGCATTAAAATTTTATTACAGTCGAGCCAGCAAGGTCTTTGTGAAGGGTCACTTTGACCTTTTCTTCATGTCAGTGTTAAACTTGAAAGGCCAGCATCTACAGCTCATTTTGAATTGACCCAGGCATCGCAACGCTGTCCTGGGAAAGCAAACATTAAAGTTACCGACCATAACAGCTTGATGGGAATCCCATGTCACGTAGTCATTTTCAAAGGGAAGTTGATATGCATCGTATTTCTCAGATTCTAGACTGTCAAAATCCGATGAAAGAAATAATTATCTTGGGGAAAAATTAGGAACTGCTGATTACGATTGGTCCATTTAAATTAAGGCGTTTACCTTGAAAGTTGTTGTTGTTGTTGTGGGGTTTAATGCCATTTTTCAGCACACGATAGGCTATACATGGCAGCCAGTATTATGGTGGAGGAAGAACCTGGGAAAACCCCTGAAAGAACCACAGACCCACAAGAAGCTACTGGCAAGCTTTCTCACATACCCACATTGGCCAAATCCAAGACTCAAACCCATGCAGACAGACGTGAGATGGCAGTGATCCGTAACAGAGAGCGCTTTAGACCACTCGGCCACTCGAGGCCCCTCACCTTGAAAGTAATGTTGGGTTTAAAATAACGACCTTGGTCGAATTTCCTCAGTCCAAGAGTTTTCCTGCGAGACAAAACTCGTCTGGTTCTGGGGAAAAACTAAAGAATAGTGCTTTCCTCGTTAAACAAGTAAAAGAGACCAGGTGGCCGTCTTGTAACAAAAGACAGGCTTTAGTGCTAGGACACATAATTTCTGAAAAGAACAGCATTAAAGTACGCAATTTTAATTTTCGTGTAATTTTCTATTTTATGTGTCTTGTTTATGCAAATGTGTTTGATATGACCAAGATTCATACTATGTATCGTTTATTCGATTTCATGGAAATCATTTGATATGCTTGAGTTGTTTATGCAATTTATTTCTTTAATTTTACAGTTACTTGTTCATTGATAGGATTGACTGATTGCATGTGATCCAAATTTTCAGATGTGTAAGATTTCATAGAGTTATATGAATTAATTTCCTTTGTCTGTTTGGACAATACTGATTATTGTGAGTTAACCATAATTGCATATTTATATATGATTTTGTAATGCTTAAAGAATTTTGTAGGTTAGGGATTGCTGTGAGCTAGAAGTTAGTGAATCTTATGCAATAGTAATCGAGCATGTATCTTACTGAGTGGAACTGACTAGGATGGATGTCTAAGGAGTCATGTGTAGCATATGCAGAGAGATACGGGAATGTTGTTTATATGCACCGCTCACATGTTAATTTGTGGTCCGCCGCTGTGTAGCGAGAGTGATGATCTATCGAATTAGGTCAGATTTGAATGTATATTATATGGGTCATTTATAACTAGAGACAACAACTGTACCTTACTCGAAATACAGTCTAAATTTGTAAGGACCATTAATCGTTAAGGTCACATTATGTCAGAATTTATGCAGTGTTTGGATAGCTAGCTTATCCTTTCTGAGTAACAAAAGTTAGAGAATTTTATATACGTATAGAAGATGTTACATATAGAGATTTAGTGGTAATCTTGTCATTCAAGGAAACAGCTCCCAGGAACTGATGGGGACAGTCCGAAGACAGATGTCTGGAAAGAGATGAAGCGTTCAGAACAGAAAGATCAAGGAAGATCAATGTATACATGGGAAGGTGGGAAGACGTGTGATGCCAGAAACAAAGACAGGAAGCGACGCTAGATAATGCAAATCAGGCGTGGACATTGTGCTCTTTTCACAACTCGTTACCATGATGAAACGAATCCAAAATAGAACACTGCTATTGAAATTCTGTTAACATAAATTTGTTTGAACTGAAGCTGACACTATTAGTTTTTTTTTTGTCATTGATTAAATTTTTTATTTTCTTGTCTAAAGTGGGCTCATATTGCATTATTTCTTCTCAACAGTCTTACTCATTTCTCTGTTATGTTCTATCTATCCACTCATACCAGGCAATAAAATCAAGGGAGGTCATCCTCTAGATAACGACAGCCAAATCTAATTAACCATCCCTATTTACCAAGAGGGACAACGTTACACTGACAATTAAACCATTCTTTGGAATAATCAGGATGTTATGTTCAAACAACTTTCAAATATTCAGTTAGAATGAAGACGTGCCACCCAGTCAATGAAGTCACTTGAAATTCCCTTCCCTTCTGGGAGTGCTTCAAAAGTAGTGATGTGATACATTCAATAAATTCTTTTAATGACTAATGTAATAACAACAACATTCGCACATGGCACACAAATTGATTCAAGGTGGAATGAAGAGAGGCAGGCCCACATTTTTAAGGCAGATATGAGAAGAAAAGTGTGCATTAGACAAAAAAAAAGAACCTCAGGTGAATAATGGTGATCAGCTGAGCACTGGAAAGCTTTGAAGGGTGAACTTGAGCTGAAGACAATCCAACATAGCATGGTGTTGGCTTCCTATGTTGACAACAGTGACATCATCAAATCTTCTGGTCCAGCTTTGACTGAAATCATTTAATTCACCCAAGGATGTCACCAATCAACATCGGATTAATTCATATATGTTAAAAATGGCCAGGTTTCTCAGTTCAATGGAGAAATTACATTGATCATAATGTAATGAAACACTGATATTATACGGGTTTAACATAACCCAACAATGTTTAGGACCAATATCTTTCAAGATTCAGTATTATTCAGCTGAATTGGCATTTACAACATTTTGCACACAATGGTGGCATTGGGGCTTTAAAAGATACACATTTCTAAATTTAAAAAATTTGTATTCCTTCCTTAGCTCATGCCATATCAGCCCTTGAAAACTGCCTATGGTTTTGAATCAGTTCACATAACGTCCTAACCACCTCTAAATCTGAAACATTCGTGTAACAATGGAATATTGTATATAGGGCCTAAAAATTCTGGTGGTCTGATGTCTGAGACCAATTATTTTATAGCGGTAGACCAGTCAAATGAAAGCAGCACTAGCCTGTCAGACATTTTGTATTTCTTATTCCTCTAAATTGAAGAAAATGTGTTTTAATCCATAAAACATTCTAAGAGTCATAAAAATGCACTGATACAAGTGGAGGCTGATCAATAGTGATGGACTGGTGGTGTGAAATTTGACTGGAAATCTGCAAATTTAGCATGTACTCAATTAATCCCTGGTCTAGACTTGATCTTTAATCAACATTTGTCTGTTTTCAAACGTAGCTAAAACTAAGCATCAGTATTATTGGATTACTGTTAAGTTTTTGATTCTATGAGTTTAAGTATGGCAGAAGGAAAGAATCAACCAGGGGGAATTCATCTGCTCCAAGATATGGTGCACTGCAGGGCTTTAAACATTCCAACTCTGAGAAAGATGGAAATTATGATATAAATAAATGTTATTGGACTCTTCATGATCATCGGAAAAGGGCTCTGTCACGGGACGAGTAAGATGACACGAGGTTGTTTATATTTTGTTCAGACTGTACTGGATAACTAGAGTCAGCCAATATGTAGTTCAAGTGTCTTATTCAAAGGCACATCCAATGTTATAACTGATCTACTGATAACACATGAAACAAGCAAAGAGCATATTACTTGCACAATCAGGTTATTATTAGTAAATACATATCCCCCTCTCAATCATCATGACCCTGATTCTCTAAGCCTTTATAAAGCCAAGTGCATGTATTATTTACCATGTCAGAGTGACCAGAACTAGTCAATTTCTGACCTGATGAGAGCACTGCCCATTGACTGCCTTTTTGTGTGAAAGCACAGCAACGGACACACAAACTCTGAGGACTAAGGCCAAGCAAAATTCATCTAATGTTGAGCAATCTGTCAAGTAGTCAGAGTTTCATCTGACCTTTCCCACTCCATTTTAGATATCAACAAAAATGTCAAAGTATCTATGATCGGGTGTGAATAGTTGGGAGAAATGAATTCTTACTTTTGTGACTACTGACTGTATACAGATTGATTTTATGGGTGTTTTCCCATCTAATTCACTGAACAAGCTTTGAATGGCAAATGTGTTCCATTTTATTTGGGTGTTTGATATCTTTCATTTTGATAACTTTTAGACTTGAAGTTTTAGTTAGCTAAGGCACTGATATTCAAAGAGGATCCACCAATAGAAGGCATGATCATTTTGAAAATGTCAAAATCTTATAGTTAGTAAAATATTTCTGATTTAATAAACAATAAAGTAGAAGTCTGAGTTTTGAGCCTGCATTAATTTTTTATATATTTTTCCCAGCTTTCATTTATGGTAATGTACAGTAGGTAAATCTTTGCATGTCTGACCTTGCAGTTTGGACTGATTCTTGGCTAAAGCGGACCTTGCAGTTTGGACTGGTTCTTGGCTAAAGCAGACCTTGCAGTTTGGACTGGTTCTTGGCTAAAGCAGACCTGAGCAATTTAGGATCCTATTTGTCCTGGACCACCAAGTCAAAAGTGAAATTTTCAGGCCCTGGAATATATATTTTTGTGCAAATATATTAAGAATATGCAAGTATCATATTTTTATTCTCAGCAAAATATGAAATATTATCAACCTGAGCAAATAAAAGCTTTTTAATCAATAAATTTGTAATGAAATGGAGATGTGCATTAAATACATTTAACATGTATGCAGCCAAACCTAAACTGCTGTCTATAAAGACATAGTTGATGCATTATTCTAAACTCCAAGCGGAATTTCACAGTATGAAAGGAATAGCAGCAGAATAACAGGCTTAACACATCTGACAACTTGATTGGAATGATTTCCATGAAAGGTAGTGGAATATATAATTCCAATCTGGTGATATTTTGTTCAGTAATTGATAGTCCAATTGGGGGAAAATGTAGCTATATGCCTAAAGTACTTTCAAACAATCAAGCACAAGCTGATAGGTGGGAGTCGCATTGATTTTTCATCTTTAACTAGAATTAAGACCAGAGGGATATAGGAAAGTTTTATGACTCAAAAGTGTCTAGGACCATAAGATGCTATTAGAACCTTCTCAGTGCTAGATAGAATCTTGATGGATAAATCCAGGTCACTGTTAAATGACAAAATATCACGTTAATCCATGCCCTGGATGTACACATCATATACCAGTCCAGCAGACTTGGACCTATAGTGTCTTAAGATGGCTGGTAAAAAAACAAGCACCCTAATCTACCAGAAGATTTTGTAACAGCAGATCTGAGTCTATGTTGTCCACAGTTGGGAACTTATTATACATGGGGACAGAGCAAGATAATCTACTCAATCTAAGCCAAAATGTTGCTACTGAATCAATGAATGAACATATAGTTTGTTTTTTTTTTTTGTTGGGGGTTTTGGAGGATTAGGGTAAAACTAATTTTAATGATGTGATACTTACCTGATACTATTACATAACTGGTACTTATCCTGGTCCAATATACCCCGACTGTATTATGATAATTCATCCTCCCATTAAGATGAAAGATTCCAGAACACTGGATCCCTCACCTTGAACCCCATATTTTTGATGCTTATGCATATCCACCCATACAGTAGTTTTACCGCCCCCAAAAACTACATATTATTATCAGCAATACTATATCCATTGTAATGTATAGCTGACATTATCAGTCTGGTGGGAGGTTGAATGATCCCACAATAGACAAAGAAAACCAAATTAAAAAAAAATAAAAACATATGGAATACCCACCCTCAGTGAAGAATAGGATATAACTACTGAATGGAATATGCCTGGACCACCTTCTGAGCAATGACATTTGGGACCAGTGAGATGGGCTAGCGAGTGAAGGCAAAAGGGTTAAGAAGTATGAGATTGCCAAAATACTGCTTTCTTACCTCCACAACTGAAATAGTTAGACATGCCCATGAGGTAGCAATGACTCAAATCTATCCTGATTGTGGGGCCTTTTGAAAACTTGAGAGTCTTGGATAACCCTTCAAAATAGAAACCAATCATTGTTTCTCTTCGAAAAAGAAGAAGAAAATCTGCCACTGACTCACTAAGGGACAGCTAGGATTCATTTGTTTTCTATTACACCAATCAAAAAAGAGTTTCCGTTTGGCATCACACACATTCGACAGTTTATCTCCTGGAATAAATGATGCACTTGGCAACTATGAACAAAAACATTTCTTTGTGGAGATCATCTGCAGGTGGAGAATCTGTGGGTTGTTGTCAGAAAGGAGGTTCCTCTTCTGTGGTAGGCTCGTGTGATGGTCAATCAGCAGATCAAGAATATTGTTGAACCACAAAAATGAGCTAAGCAGTGGAGTCTCGGACTTTAAGTAGCACTTGTGGGATCATCATGAATGGTGGGATATAAGGCGTAGGTGAACTAATGATCACACTTCAGCCTGAAAGCATCCTCTGCCCAAAACCTTGGACAACTCAGATATGGAGGAAGATCCATCATCCTGCCCCAAATGTGATAGACTTGGATCTGAGCTGAGCTCTCTCTCGGGAGATTATTAATGTCGCTGACAAAAAGGTCCTGGCTTTGGAAAGGTCCTGCTCTCCACCTTGTGAAGGAGCTGTTTATGTCAGTAGAAGGTACTCATCCCCCCCCCCCTCAAAAGGGGGTGCAAATCACTCTCTGCCCTTCTCAATGTGCTGATGCTTGATGAATAGAGTGTGCAACATGCTTTGTCCTGGTTGAAAAGAGAGCTCAGTTCTTCTCCTTCATGGGAGGTTATTACTTGCTCAATCCAGTCATGGAAGGTGGAGAGTTCTGTTCCTCACTCACAGATGGGAGCAACTCATTCTCCAACCATTTATAACCTCCCAAGAGGGGACACACTAGCTGTAAGAGTCTCTGAACAGACTTGTATGATCTTTGTGTCCAAAACCCAAGGGACTTGGAGAATGAATAAACAACAATTAATGAAGATGAGGGAGAAACCCTCCTCCTCACCTAAGGGTAATACACACACACACACACACACACACACACATATATATATATATACATATTTTATTTATATGTAATTAAATTATTTGTGTGCTAGTTTTAAATTTCTATTTATTTTACTTTTGTTTCATTATATTTCATTGTAATGATAATTTTTTACTGGATTTGACGTTTTTCCCAGCAAATTCAGTTCAGTTCTTTTAGCCTGATTAGAACACAAAATGATTGCTTCATTGTATTTTTAGCTAACTTAGTTACTGACCTTGGCTCAAAATTTGATAAACGCATAGTGAAAATCATTGGTCGTAATCAAGGTCATACTTGGTGTACATGTTAGTCTGAATAAACAACGTTTTATTTTTAAATTCATTTCCAGTGTGGGAATCATTGGTTTTTAGCTAAGGCTTACTAGTGTACATGATAGTTGACATATATTTACTGCGCTGTTCGGACAGAGTGATCACGTGACCCATCACGCGGGTCTGAAATTGTGTTTTTTTGTTGGGTTTAATACTCATTCTTAGTGTTTTTGAGTCAGTTGTAAATTATACTTTCAGGCCGAAAAGTTATTCCTGTAGTTGCAATCTGAATTGAGTTTTTTTATTTAAAATATTTTATTCACCCTGGAAAATACTCTTCTTCATTGGAATTCTTGGACAAAGACATTTACTAAACTTATTCGGAATTCAAAAGCCGGAATTATATTCTTGGTGACTCAACAAGAAACTGTTGACACATCAGCACAAAATTGGTTATAGAGGATGTCATCGCCTTCCATCTTGGAACTTCATCGAGATTAAACTTGGATTCAATTAGAACTGTTTATTGATAGGACTTATATTTTTAAATTCTAGGATTAATTTTTAGATTATATTCACAAACCATAAGTCCTTTTTCAAATTTTTACCTTGTTTTCTAGGGAAATAAATTATTTTGTTAAATTTACAAAGCTTGTTGGCTTCATTCTTTTCTTTGTTACTTTGTACGAGCCTAGTCACATAATGTATATATATATATATATATATATATATATATATATATATATATAATGTGGCGAATTTTGAAGACTTCTTGAAACTTAATGTCGAATAAATTGTGCATTGAAGTTATCATAGTCAAGCCAGAAAGGTCTTGAGAAAGTTCACTGATATTTCTCTTATTTCATCTCTGAAACATAAAAGGGTCTACGTTTAAGCTTCAGTGGAATTGACCGAGTCATCATAATGGTATATTGACAGAGAGTACATTAGAATTACCGACTGTATCGGTTGTTGGAGACTTTATGTCAAATAATTGATCTTCATAGGAAAGCTAATTGCAGCATATTTTAGGCTGTTAAAATCTGATGAAAGACATGATTATTTTGGGGGAAGGTTTAGAAACAGTTGTTTACGATTGGTCAGAAAACATTTAGGCGTACATTTTGGGAGACTGAGAATTAATAGGAGCAACTTTAGACAAATTTCTTCAGTCCGGTTTTGCCTTGTGAGAAGACAAAAGGTCAGACTCCTTGGGAAACTTGAGAATAGTGTTTTCCCTCGTAGAAAGGCCAGATAGCCGTCCTAAAAAGGAAGACAGGCTATAGTGCTAGGACACAGAGTTTGTGTGGAAAGAAACAGCATTAAGGTACGCAATTTTAGTTTCCATATAATATTCTACTTCATTTGTTTGGTTTTATGCAAATGTGTTGATATGCTTATGATTCACACATGTATCATGTATTCATTTCGTAGGACTCTGTTGATATGTTAGAGTGTTACACAATTTATTCTTTAATTTAACAGTTATTAGTTCATTGATAGAATTGACAGATTGCATGTAATCAAATATTCAGTGTATAGTATTCCATAGGGATTTATGATGTAATCCAAAATAATTTTCAAATATGCAGTATCTCATAGGGATTTATGAATTAACCCTAATATGCAGATGGGTCATATTTCTTATGATATATGAATTGATTTCCTGTGTAGGATGATACTGTTATTGTGAGTTAATGACAATTGTATATTTATATATGATTTTTAATGCTTAAGTGATCTCGCAGGTTATTGGTTACTGTAGCTAGATTTAGTGAATATTAGGCCATAAGTAATTGAGCATTTATCTTATTGAACAAGAATTGACTAGTCAAATGTAAATAAGACGTGTAGTAATGTATGCTAGTATATACGGCTGCATTTGTCTGTATAGAGTACGTGGTAATTTCTAATCAATTGCCGTGCGGCAAGGGCAATGAACTGCTGAGCTAAGGTCATTTGTACTAAATATAACAGTTGTACCTTACAAAAGTCTGTAAGGACAGTTATTCGTTAATATCACGTTATGTCAGAATTTATGCAGTGTGAATCGCTAATCTGAATATGAACAAAGAGAGTTTATATATATACAGATAAGTGGTGAAAACATTATATAGCTTTCGTAATACTCTCGTATTTAAGGGAACAGTTTTATACCTTCCCAAGAAGGAAAAAAAAGGAAAACCCGATGAGTCAGAGGGAAATCCACATCTAAGAGAGGTTGGAATAATCATGGTCAGAAAAGGGGCCAAAGCTTACACATTAGATGTGGAAATACAAGACAAGAGGAGATAGACACCAGGTGATGCTGTCAAGCGTGGAATTGTACTCTCTAATTCACCACTCGTAACATGATGTAAATTGAACACTGCGACTAAATTCTACCAATGTAAATCTGTTGGATTGAAAGTGAAATTTTGGTTATGTATTAATTGATTAAATTTATTTCTAGTACATCTGTTGGATTGAAAGTGAAATTTTGGTTATGTATTTATTGATTAAATTTATTTTTATTTATTGGAAAAGGGGGCTCATAGTTGTTTATTTCTTTCAATAGCCTCGATCAGTTACCTGTTAACGTTCCATCTATCTGTCCACACTGGGCAATAACACCGTGGGAGATCATTCCCTAGTTAACGATTGCCAAATCAATTAAGGAGGCTTTAATGTTTTAAACCCCCCGTTATATATATATATATATATATATATATATATATACATACACATACACGGCACAAAAATACACCTAGGTAAGGTAACTTCTTGCTGAAATTATCATAATTAGTGTAGACTTAGTCCATGCATTCCTTGTGTTACTTTTAGTTGCATAAAAGTTTTTTGGAAATAAAATCTTTAAAGGAATAATGTCTGAATGTCTCAGTAGAGTGGCTTGGTGTTTTCAGAGGAATCTCCCGGGACACACTTCTTACTTATTTATCTTGTCCAGGATGCGAGTGGACAGGAAATTACACATCAAAGTACTGGCATAGCCGCTGGACAAAATTCCCTCTTTACCCAAACCAGTTTCAAGGCTTAAACAATTAACTGGCCTGGATTGCTGTTGGAAAACAAATGACAAATCTGCCAATTATAAATGAAGGAGATGTTGAAATAACCAGCTTGCCCATGTGTGGAAAATTATGATTTTCTTAAGTCAAAACTCAAAACTAAAATAGATCGATAATGATATTAGTCAATCTATATTTAGAAAGTTTGCCTTTATTATAATAATTCTATCATGAATATGTGACAGTTGTTGAATTTATGCTGGTTGTATGCCTTATGCAATTAAACAAGTGTAACTTTTTTTAAAAGATTACATTACTTTTAAAGATTGCTTATATCATGGAAAAACAATAACTCGTGAACACATGGATCACAGTAAATCAAACAGCAAGCTGGAATATGATCTTGAAGAATGTGATTTGGTAAAAACAATTAATAAAGCAAAATCTGTATCTAATATTTGGGGGAATAAACAATGTTATAAGTGACACAAATTCATTATTTACTCTGTAAGTACTGTACATTATAGTACGCCTGGTCTCCTGGGTAACCTCTAACAGGAGAGTAAATTATGAAGTCTTTATTCATCTTTATTTAATTCCATGTTGGAGATACTGGAGAATATGGACATGCAAAATAATAACAAAAACAATTATTGTAGTTTATAACAGTTTCTTGATGTGGTTATTAAAAGAGATGGTGGCGGTTGTTTTACATGTGAAACCTGCTAATTTTGTCTTGACATTATTTATGTTTACAAGTGTTGGAACACTGAAAATGTCAATTTTTTTTTCACATGCTTACAAGTCTTGGGATATGAAAGCAGAAGAAAAACTTTTTCTTGCCCCAATATTTCCAGCCATTATGGTAAATTAGCAACAAAACCAGTCAGTTCAATTGCTAAAAAAAACTTCAGTAAAAATCAAGGACAGCTATTCAAAACTAAACTTGAAAAAGAAGCATGTTCGAAAACATGGCATGTGATATGAATACAAGATAGTGGTATGCAGCCTGTTTGATGAGTATAAAAGTAGCCAAATTCATAATATAGATAATGTGCATAGCAATGATTCATAAAGAATGATAATATGAATCCAGCTTACTCTGTAGATTGCAATTAAACACGGAACGGGGAAAAAAAAACAATCACAAAATACCTACCCCAGCTAGAAGAATGCACAACCAAACAAGTTTTTCTCAAATTATTTACACCCTGCGAATGGGAAAATAGGATAAAATGCAAAGCTATACATAATGTGCATGGAACTTGAGATTGCAATTTTACTGAGAAAAACTCGATCAAGGGTATAATACAAACATCTATAATGAATATGCACACAATATAGACAAAACACTCATTAAACCCTGCAGTGATAGCAAATCTTCTTGGGCATCAACAGCATATACATTACAGCCATGCAAACAAGAAAAAAATGATGGGAGTAAGCATGAACATCAAAAGTATGGGGTATCCCAGGGCAATACAGTCTTCTAGAATCTTCTGATTCACCCTAATGATAGGACAAATTCTCATCATACAGTTGGGGTATTTTCGACCCAGAAAAGTACCAGCTATGCAACAGTAAAAGGTATGCTGATATTATGATATAGAATTGTCAGATAGATGAAGGTTGATCTAGCAGTGCAAAAAAAAGCATATTATCACTTGTTATGTAACAACTTTTCAGGATCTGAAGATCAAATTTATGAAACAAGTTCAAGAGTATTATGTGCCACTACCTGCTTTTAGTCATATCATGTTATTTAGAGACTTTCATACATCACACGTCAAATGAACAGCAGTTTAAGATTCTATTTAAGACACAAAGTTTTGAACTACACACTACTAAACAATGCTGCCATGTGACATTTCTGTTAGTGTTTTGCAACAATGTGCATATCCATTATTATCGTATGACATTAAGATGCTTGACTGATTCATTGACTGTATTTTTACAGCGCACCTGCACTGTTAGGCTATTTAGCACCATACAAAAGATTATATGTATGATCATTTAAAAATGATAAAAAGTTTCAAATCGACCAGCAATATCAAAACCAAATAGTTGAAAGTAAAACAATAAGATGGCAAGGGTAATATATAAAGCTTCCCGATCAACGGGGAATGTAAATGGTGTATGTTAATAAAGACAGATGAAAAGTTATTGAAAATAAGGGACAGTATACATTACATAAAAATGCTCATGGTGATGGCACAAAAGTTATAACTTAGAATAAATGTTTACTTCTTTCAGGAATTCTATAATGCAAGTGACGTTTATTGTATCAAAAAGCTCCTTCATGTCATGCATATTGTAGTACCGATCATGTGTAGGTTGGAGGTCGAAACACTCTATCATAAAGTACTCAACAGTGAACGGTTCATTGCAAGAAACACATTTGGTGGGTCTTCACCTTTTAGTACGTGGGAGTGGGTTATATAAGTATGACCAATTCTAATTCTTGCAATGACTACCTCCTCCATATGGATGGTTCTGTAGGAAGGAGTTCATTCTCCTAGGGTTTGCTTGATGGCTTGAAGTTTATTACTCACTGAATCATTCCATGATGCCTTCCACTTCTGACGTAAAGACTCTTTGATACTAGGTTTAAAATCAGTATATGGTATTTTAAAATCAGACGGTTTGAGGGATAGGGCCATTTCAGCAGTGCAATCTGCATTTTCATTACCATTAATACATTAAGATGCTAATATGGTGATCATTACCATAAGCAACAATTATTCTCTTTCAAGAAACTCTGAAAATGGTTCTATAATACAGAAGTCAGAGAAACAAGTGTATAAAAGAAGAATCCGATTCAAGAACACTGTACCTCATACAATGTCAATTACAAATCACTATAAACAGAAAATTGTAAAACAAAAACTACTGCCATGAAGGATCAAAAACAGAACCTTATACATCAATGTCAAAAATACATGCCAGAGTGCTGAAAGATCAACTTCTTGCTGGTCAATATTTAAGTGACTTGTCATATATTCATTGATAGAACTGAAATGATATACCTTTTTATCTGTGTATATCTAACTTGAACCAACTGCAAACAGTCTAGAACCAGACCTACCATTACATGTGCTGAATGATCTCAGTCTATGTTAAGTTATACTAGAATGAGGGGCCCCGAGTGGCCAAGTGGTCTAAAGCACTCACCGTTATGGATCACTGCCATCTCACCTCTGTCTGCGTGGGTTCGAGTCTCGGGTTAGGCCAATGTGGGTATGTGAGAAAGTTTGCCAGCAGCTTCTTGTGGGTTGGTGGTTCTTTCTGGGGTATTGCCAGGTTCTTCCTCCACCATTAATACTGGCTGCCATATACAGCCTATCTTGTGCTGAAAAATGGCGTTAAACCCTACAACAACAATTAGAATTAACAGCATGGACCGATCTACCACTAGATACTAGATCTTTGTTTATAGTGTCCACAGTTACGTACCATATATACTCATTTGCAGTTCAAGTCAAACTGCCTACACAGATCCTGAGATGCCATTACATAATGCACCAGCAGACCAGAGTCTGTGCTTTTTGTTCCATTGTTTAGTTATAACAAAAACTGCACTGACCCAGAACTGCCAATGCATTATGCCATGACAGATCTGGGTCAACGCAGTTTGCTGTTAGAATGGACTTCTGAGTATATACGATATACATTACATATGGGACAGCTTGCTGATGTATTAAAATTTGTTTTTAAATAAAATGTTCAAACAATCCAAAGTCATCAAACAATGTAGGACCTGGTCTGCATTTTCCTGCACTACCGGTACTCTTAGTTGATTCTCTAAACCCATGCAAGTGTCACTACAGAAAGAAATGGATATATTGGCAAGTTTACATGCAATCCAAAAAGAAATTGTCATAATGACAATTCTAGCTGCATGGTATGCATGGAATTAACAAAAGTGGAAAATTTTAAAAGCATTAATTGAATGACAAAGTTTTGATAGGTGTTCTCAGTGTATGCAACTCAGCACATTCTCAAATGAAGTATCAAGAGTTAAAATGATTAAATGTGAAAGTCTCACTCCAGTTGCAAATATATTTTCTCTTTAGACATTTGCCTCCAGAGCATTGCTTGCAGAGGGCGTTGCTTGCTTCAAAATTCAATATCAAGTTCAAATATTGCTCTAACTGATCAATGCAAAGCAATCAACATTTTTTTAACTTGTCTCGTTAGTACCATTTATTTTCCAATACAGGAAACAAAATAATGTAATGTTAATGGCATGGATTTGCAAGGACATGACAAGCAAACAAAGAATCAGTCTCAGAAAAGCTTTCTCTTCTCTGCAGGTTCCTGGAAAGAAAGGAAAGAACCTCATTTTTATGTCTTTGCATTGCCTTTAATGCAGTCTCACACAGGCACAATGAAAACATCAATATTCAATATCTATATCATATTTAAAGCAAGACATAGAACAAAATTTCAAAGGATTTTTGTTTACAAAAATAAGTTGGGTGGGACTTAATATTTTATTAAAGTTTCATAGTGATTGTTATGCCTGAAGAAACTATCACCAATATATTAAACATTTAAGCAACAGATGCAGTACTATGGTTATAAAGAGTTCCAAAATTAACAACAACAACAACAACAACAACAATAATAATAATAATAATAATCCCTGATTTAGTGAAGGTAATGTAGTAAAATCCATCTTCAAAGAAATGTTGCTTTTGATCATGAAGTACGTAGTAATTTATAATAAAGGTAGTTTAGACAAGATCAATCAAGTGAACAAAAGAATAACTTTTGTTACTTCAACATATATCTCATTCATTAACCTCACTTCAATTAAATTTAGTTGTTCCACTTGGTTTAGTGTACCTATGCAAATTAGCCTAACAAGTTTTCGCACAAATGAGTAGTAACACAACATCACCATAGCTACCTAAGTCAATTAAGTAATCTGCACAAAGATAGCTGTTTATCTCTGACCATCTTGCACCTGAATCGTCTCTTTGACTATCAGCTGTATAAACTGTTATGCAGTGATAGTTTTCCATGACCATTAAGCATCACTGTTTGAAGGTAAACAACATGTATTGTCATATCAACAAAAGGTGTCTCATTTTTTTTGCTTTTTACTAACATGACAGAAAATCATATTTTCTGAAATATGACCAAATATGGAGGTCTGGGAGTCAAAAACCATATTTTTCTCATAACACATTAATCTGCTAGGTACTGATCATGTACATCCAAAATCATATGATGATAAAGCAAAATATGATAAAATAATTACCATATATAGAAAATTCCCCTTCCTTATATTTCCTGTGTTCTAGCACCATCTAGATACCCGAGTTTAAACACTTCTACTACACTTATTTCCTTGCCTATGTTTTGTGTGTTCTAACACTATATAGGTACCCGTGTTTAAACCTTTCTACTACATATATATCTACCTGCTTGTATTTCATGTGTTCTAACCTTATCTAGATACCTGTGTTTAAACACTTCTACTACATGTATCTCCTTGCCTACGTTTTAGGTGTTCTAAATTTACCTAGACACCTATATTTAAACTCAGCTGTCTCAGCTGATATAATGCTTGTAGGGATGGTATTCCATATTAGTGTACCCGTATCCTGGAAGGAACATACGACTTGTTCAGTGTTTGGTTAAATAATTTCTGAATCAAAAAACTAAATAACTCCAAATGTGGATGGAGCTACTATGCAGATAAAAAGAGCTGACAAGCAGTAGGAGCAATAACTTTCAATTTTAAAGACAAACAGATTGCCGGTTGTGGATGGAGCTACAATGCAGAAAAAGGTTCTATTAATACATCTGTATATAAAATACTGCATTTTGATGTTCACACCCTTTTCTCCGAAGTAAGCTGCTAGTTTGGTAAAAGACTAGTAGAAGTTGTATCAACAGTGGCACAGCAAATGATTTATTCAATTCTGTCTTAAAATTTCATAAAACAGTCAATGTGGTGCATGGTGAATAACTGGAAAATATATGCGTTAAAACGCAATATACAGACGACTAGAAGTAAACATCTCCTTCTCGAGGTAATAGGTCTTTCACTAAGCTAAATTTGAAGAAAACATTATTTTCTTATCAGACATACACTGGGATCCCCATACTGCAACTGGGATGAAACCTTTAGAGGAGTACCACAGGATTCAATACTAAAGCCTCTCATATTTTAATATCCTTATCAACATCACTAAAGAAACAACACTACATCATTACACTGATGACAACACCATCTCTTGCATATATTAGGATCCAAATACTCTAAAATCTTTTTTATGAAATGACAGCAAGAAAATGACTGACTTGCAGCCAATGGCAATCCACAGGACTTCCAAGTCATTGTTCTTCGCAAAAGTTGAAATTTTGTTCTAACCTCATCATAAAAGATAATGATTAAACAAGGGCTGTATAAAACTCCTGGAGTAAATCTAACTCACAGCGACATTTTTAGAAATACACGTCTAAGATATATCAAAAGGCTGCATGACAATTAAACATCTTGCGTGGCATCTCAATCATTTGTCCACTAGTATTAAGCTAATGACAAACAAATGCTTTATGTCAAATGTCGTTTATTGGTTCTTAATTTGGCATTTCTGTTGCAAATAAAATTTCACAAAACACTGAAATGGGCACTAAAATTGGTGTTTGATGACTTTAATAGGTCATAACTTCTCTTTTTAAAATAATACATGGCAGCTGAAGTGTATAATTCACAAAAAGCATTGAAAGACTTCAATAAAGGGGTCACTTTTAAAGAAATGCATGTATAATCTCATATACGAAACCCTGGACACATTACCAGGGGTGAAGACCACAAGTCATCTTTCTTTTAAATTTGATGCCTCCTGAGTCTCAAATAAAATGCCTACCAAAAAACAATCCATGATTTTCAATGAATTCAACAGGCCAATTCAGACACAGTCAATGTACTTTGCATTGTCTTACTTAGAAGTCAGTGGAAAATCAACTTAAGGTTACAAATTTTTATGAGATTTCTTGGTTTAAAATCTCACTTCTTTATTGCTCATTTTACTTTTGTTTACTTGAGTTGTTAAATTTCATCATTTCTCATAAATATGGCCTTTGTGCACATATTTTATTAAATCTTTTGTCACATTTCTTCTCCAATTTAGAAAGTATATGTCTTCTGTGACATGTCATATATGCACATATGCTAATTATAAATATGATTACTCTGAGTTGCACACCATTATGCCCATCGCACGTTTAATAGTCTTCAGTGTAGATAAATAAAATTTTGCTCATGAAACCACTTTTTTCTCATAGTAACAGTGAGTTAGACTTTTTTTTTTGACCCCCAAAATCAACAGGCTTCCTTACCCAAAGTTTGGTCAAGGCTGTGATGTATAACTAATGTTCTTATGCAGAAACCATTTTACTTCTCTCACTAAGCAAGTGCCTCTGCCATATGGCTAGCTACTATCCAGTTTTGAATATTACCCTACCTCAACCAAACTCCAAGCACACATCTGTTGTGTACTTAACAAAATAGTTCCAATCATCTGGTCCCATTAGTTGCTTATTTTCCTGACTTGCTATGGTCAGTGTAATATATGTTTGTTTTGTAATTTAAACTATGTAAAATACTTAAATGTGTGCTAAGAGGTGTTTTTGCAAAACACAAAATTGGCCATATTTATTGGGGCAAGATCACTGTCAAATCTTCATTTCTGGAGGAGCATAATTTTGCATGTTCTCAAGTCATTCTAATTTGGAAGTAAGTAAATAATGCATATAGTCTGCAATCCCATATGGAAGTAAGTAAATAATGCATGTAGTCTGCAATCCCATATGGAAGTAAGTAAATAATGCATGTAGTCTGCAATCCCATATGGAAGTAAGTAAATAACGCATGCAGTCTGCAATTCCATATGGAAGTAAGTAAATACGGCATAGAGTCAGCAATCCCATATGGAAGTAAGTAAATAATGCATGTAGTCTGCAATCCCATATGGAAGTAAGTAAATAATGCATGCAGTCTGCAATCCCGTATGGAAGTAAGTAAATAACGCATGCAGTCTGCAATCCCATATGGAAGTAAGTAAATAACGCATGCAGTCAGCAATCCCATATGGAAGTAAGTAAATAATGCATGTAGTCTGCAATCCCATATGGAAGTAAGTAAATAATGCATGTAGTCTGCAATCCCATATGGAAGCAAGTAAATAATGCATGTAGTCTGCAATCCCATATGGAAGCAAGTAAATAATGCATGTAGTCTGCAATCCCATATGGAAGTAAGTAAATAATGCATGTAGTCTGCAATCCCATATGGAAATAAGTAAATAATGCATGTAGTCTGCAATCCCATATGGAAGTAAGTAAATAATGCATGTAGTCTGCAATCCCATATGGAAGCAAGTAAATAATGCATGTAGTCTGCAATCCCATATGTAAGCAAGTAAATAATGCATGTAGTCTGCAATCCCATATGGAAGTAAGCAAATAGTGCATGTAGTCTGCAATCCCATATGGAAGCAAGTAAATAATGCATGTAGTCTGCAATCCCATATGGAAGCAAGTAAATAATGCATGTAGTCTGCAATCCCATATGGAAGTAAGTAAATAATGCATATAGTCAAGTAAGTAAATAATGCATGTAGTCTGCAATCCCATATGGAAGTAAATAATGCATATAGTCTGCAATCCCATATGGAAGTAAGTAAATAATGCATATAGTCCGCAATCCCATATGGAAGTAAGTAAATAATGCATATAGTCTGCAATCCCATATGGAAGTAAGTAAATAATGCATGTAGTCTGCAATCCCATATGTAAGCAAGTAAATAATGCATGTAGTCTGCAATCCCATATGGAAGCAAGTAAATAATGCATGTAGTCAAGTAAATAAGGCATGTAGTCTGCAATCCCATATGGAAGTAAGCAAATAATGCATGTAGTCTGCAATCCCATATGGAAGTAAGTAAATAATGCATGTAGTCTGCAATCCCTTATGGAAGTAAGTAAATAATGCATATGGTCTGCAACCCCATATGGAAGTAAGTAAATAATGCATATAGTCTGCAATCCCATACGGAAGTAAGTAAATAATGCATGTAGTCTGCAATCCCATATGGAAGTAAGTAAATAATAAATGTAGTCTGCAATCCCATATGGAAGTAAGTAAATAATGCATATAGTCTGCAATCCCATAAAGCTTAAATAGAGGTGATTGGTTTTGGAAAACACTGGAACTTGCAAAGTTTGATTTCAGTCATGGGGAGATCGGTCTTTAACCTTTTGAATCATAACAGTTGGTCTTTCACCTTTGGATCTTAAACTGATTTAACATTTTTCTTTACCCCAAAATGATAGAGTTGATCCTTACCTCAAGTTCAAAACATCCACAAAATCTGTAAATGGTGAACAACTCAAGTTACTGTGTGAAAGTAAACTGGTAAACAGCTGGATAAACTGCAGAAAGATGAATGGACAATAATTTCCTTCACCTTAAGGCAAGCATAAGAAGAAACAAAATTGATGCTCTCCTGTACAAAAGAAGAATTTTAGTAATTCAAGATAAAAAAATTCTTCTACATGACTGCTGATTGTTGAAACCACATCAGAGTCTTGAGCAACAAGATTTACAAATCAGCTACTGTGGCAACCAAAAATTAGTAAGACTGGTACCATTTCTGTTTAGGAGGAACAAGAGACCATTAGAAGACTTTTGGTGAAAACCCCATGTGGATGATGGTAAAGCTACAGGACTTGATATGATTGGACCAAGGCTACTAAAGGTACCTGCACCTGCAATTGTAGAGAGTATAGCTTTCGTTTGCAATTAAAGCATTAGGTCTAATAAATTTCCACAAACATGGAAAACTGCCAAGGTTACACCACTGCATAAAGCAGGAACAAAAAATGATGTAAATAACTACAGTCCCATCTCTATCCTTCCTTGTCTCTCCAAATTACTCGAAAAACATGTACACGATTCCTTTCTCAAATATTTGAACACTTATGATCTTATTCATGATAATCAGTCTGGCTTTCGACAGAATCACTCCTGTGAAATTGCACTTGTATCTTTGATTGATAAATGACTGAAAGCATTAGACCAAGGAGAAACGGTAGGCACTATTATGGTTGATTTTCGTAAAGCTTTTGATCTTGTAGACCATGAAATTTTGCTTGAAAAACTAAAAATCTATCAATGCAGTGAAAACTCCCTAAACTGGTTTATTCTTACTTAACCGATAGAGTGCAAAAAGTATCTTTAAATGGTCAATTTTCTGAAAGTAAAAATATTAACTGTGGAGTACCACAGGGCTCTATCCTTGGACCTCTGTTATTCATTCCATTTATAAACGATTTACCTCTTAAGATTAGAACTTCAATTTCTTCCACTGACCTCTGTGCAGATGATACTACACTGTCTGAGATGGGTAAAACCAAAACAGTACTTGAAAATAACTTACAAGATGCTCTCAACAGACTTCAAGTATGGTGCAAGGAAAACAGTATGATCATAAATACAAAAAAGACTAAAGCCCTACTAGTTACAATGCAACAAAAATGAGCAAGACTAGACAGCAACAAACTCCTGGTTCTATTTGACAATGTGATCCTTAATATGACCTCTCAGGATAAAATTCTTGGTGTATTAGTAGATAACAATCTTACTTGGTCTATTTACATTAAACACATTTCAAAAAAGGTTAATTCTTATCTTTGGCTACTGAGGAAAATCAAAACATACATTAGTATAGGGTCATCTTTTAGAAAAATTATGTTCAGCCATATCTGGACTATTGTAATGTAATTTGGGGTAATACCTCTAATTCAAACATAACAACACTTTTAAGACTCCAAAAGAGGGCTTGCCATTTAATTCTATATCAATGTATAGACAATTTCCAGGATGCAATGAATAATATAAAGGTTTTAACAATACATGAAAGAATATTTCTTAGAAAGGCCAAATTGATGTATAAAGTATCCAGAAAAGCCATTCCTGTCTATCTAAGCAATATCTTTCACCAAAGAGATGCTGATGGTACTCCAAATTTAAGGTCCATTAGAAGTGAAAATTACATTATACCAAGGCCAAAGAATAAATTGTTTAAAAACGGTTTTCAATATACTCATCCAATGGTATGGAACAACATTCCCAGTGACATAAGGCAGGCTCCTAGCATTTCTACTTTTCATAATCAATGTCTCAAATGGATGAAATCTTTAGAAAATTGAACAGTTCTAGTACAATAAATAACACCTGCTTTTCTGTAATTTTGCATCATTATCACAGTTGAATTTTTCAATGCAGGATGATATTTTATATTTTATATATGTTTATGTATTCACAGATGCCTGTGCATGTATTCCAGGCTTGATACTTTGACTTTTAAAATCACTTAATTATTTGGTGTCAAGCCAGATTCTTCACATCATGTTGTTTATACTGTATATATTGTACATAACAGATAGAAGGCCTCAAGGAAGATTAGTTCTGTAACTAACTGAGTTACCTTCTCTAAATGAAGTCTTTATTATTTATTATTATTGTTATTATTATGTCAATATGACCTTCCATTTCAGAGGAGTAGCAATAACAAGATTCTCAATAGGCTGTTTTGATGACTATACTGGATGTCAGATCAACAATATTTTTATTTACTATCAACTAGATATCACAAGATGTCATCTGGTCAAAACCTAATGTTAATACAACTATCCATATAGAAATGGCAAGATTTTCAAGATGGCCATTGTGACAGCCATAATGGATATCTGATTCACACAATTTTTATCTAAGACAAACTAGACATCATAGGAGTCTTTCTACTTTAAATTGACCTAGAACTTTGAATTTTTTTACCATGATATTGATAGGGTTTATCCTTACACAATAGAGTATTCCATCCACAAGGTTTGAAAACTCGATTGTTGAAAACTAGATCATCAATGACCTGTGTCCTTGATCTTTGACCATGAAATCAATAGTGGTCTTCCTTGCCCAAAGTGCAAGCCATCCAAAATATCTGGTAACTGTAGAGAACTCAAGTCATTGTGCAGAAAGCTAACTGTTAACATGCATACATATGTAGATGTACATCATAAAAACATACCACCCTGGCAAATTAATGAAGTACCATAAAGATGTGAAGCTAATGTTGTTCATTTGTTGAGACAACAACTTAAACTGACCTAATGTCATTTGATGAAAATTGAATTAAAACGTCTTTTGCTCAAATGAAGGAAAGACATACAGAGATGACACAATTTTTCTAAAATTACTCTTTTCATTTCAATTTCCTTGATTCGAAATGGTGCACTGAATGCTTATGCATGACACACCTGTGCATGTAAATCATCTTTCAGCTGCATCTAATTGATATTGTACCACTGTATCCACAAGTACGATATCCACAAGGTAAAGGATTAATGCAAAGTTGGAATGATCAAAGTGAACATTTCTTTTGATCATTTTATTGTAAAAATATTTGCGACTTGCAAGACTTCTTCCACATAAGCTATATTACTTGCATGTCTGCTATTTTCTTCTTTAAATTACTTGAATTACATGATACATTGCATGACAAAAGAGATATTCCTAAGTCTTAAACATCATTCCAATTTAGTTCTTTCTCCACAACGAACCTACAGAGATGCAATCAATAGCCACTTCTCTTTGATTACTGGGTTTACACAGTGAAGAGGTGCAGCTGTAGGATATCTCCTGAACAAACACTACCTTCAGGGTATGAATGAACATCTGTGTGGACCTGATGGACTCATTAACAGTCTCTGTGGGACTTGAAGCCAATTTCCAGAACAAGCCTAATCAATTTTAATACCATATATACTCACCTGAAAGTCCAGTCAAACTGCAAACAAAGATCATAATCTGCCATTGCATAATGTACCTGTAGATCAGGGTCTATGTTTTTTTCTCTACTGAATACTAATAGCAAACTGTACAGATCAAGATCTGTTGGCACATGATGCAATGGCAGATCTGGTCTGTGCATTATGCAGTTGGACTCGTCTTGTAGGCGAGTACATACAGTACTTTGTGTGCAATAAATAATGACTACCTTAGAGTTATCAGGTGCAATGACTAAAAAGCATTGTCTTGAGTGCAAAGATTGCTTAAGAATTCCTGGTACATCTTAGTGAGCTCAAAGACAAAAACAAACAAAACATCTCCAATTGGACAGCAACATTATTATAGAACATATTTTTAACTGAAATACAATCTAAAGTCATTTATCTTGAATCCATTTATCTGACAACTGCTTTTACAGGATTCATTTGCATGTATCTATGTTTGTAACATGTCCTTAACACAAAAATCACAATTTAATGTCATATATAAATTGTAAAAATATACAATAAAGACTAATTTTTTAAATCATTCATAATTGAAAACATTTCTCTGAAAATCACATAATGTATATCTGCTCTTTGTTGTCATCAGTTTTGAGATGGATAAATGAGATGTGACTGTATGACTATGTATGAGAACCCAACTGCAAACAGAACAGACCCAGTTCCATTATTCTCAAAGATCAGAGTCTGTGCCATATGTTATATTGAACACTATCCCCAGCATCTACCATCTTGGCTCTTTGAACTTTACCTACTTGGTCTTCCATGTGCCACAATAAAGTGACACAGTTAACCTTCTATGTGTACCAGGTGCCACAATAATATGTGTACGAGATGTCTCACTACACCACATACTATTGGTTTATTGTCCAGAACATTCCAATCATCCATGCAATTTAAGCGATTCAGCTTACATATCCCTTTTACTAAGGGACTCAATTTTGTCTACAGATCTCTATACATATCCCTTTTACTAAGGGACTCAATTTCATCTACAGATCTCTATACATATCCCTTTTACTAAGGGACTCAATTTCGTCTACAGATCTCTATACATATCCCTTTTATTAAGGGACTCAATTTCGTCTACAGATCTCTATACATATCCCTTTTACTAAGGGACTCAATTTTGTCTACAGATCTCTATACATATCCCTTTACTAAGGGACTCAACTTCATCTACAGATCTCTATACATATCCCTTTTACTAAGGGACTCAATTTCGTCTACAGATCTCTATACATATCCCTTTTACTAAGGGACTCAATTTCATCTACAGATCTCTATACATATCCCTTTTACTAAGGGACTCAATTTCGTCTACAGATCTCTATACATATCCCTTTTATTAAGGGACTCAATTTCGTCTACAGATCTCTATACATATCCCTTTTACTAAGGGACTCAATTTTGTCTACAGATCTCTATACATATCCCTTTACTAAGGGACTCAACTTCATCTACAGATCTCTATACATATCCCTTTTACTAAGAGATTCAGTTTCATCTACAGATCTCTATGCAGATGACACAACATTGTCAGACATCCAAAACACAAAGCATGAACTCGAAATTTCTTTACAGGATGCCCTAAACAAACTAGACATGGTGGTAAATACTGGTAAAACTAAAATATTACTTATATCAAAATGGCAAAAAAAAACAAATTTTGAAAATGATGAACTATGTCTGACATGGAAGGTTAAAAATTTGAAAATGGTCTGTCATGATAGACTACTTGGTATTTTGGATGATAATAACTTATCATGGACTGAACATATCAGTAAAAAAGTTAATTCAAGTTTATGGCTACTCAGTAGGATAAGACATTTTCTCCCTGAAAGGCACAGAAAACTATTTTATAACAATTACATACAACCCTATTTGAACTACTGTAATACAGTATGGGGTAATTCAAATGATAAAAACATAGCAAAGATAGCACATCTTCAAACTAGAGCATTTGGACTAATATCAATCCAAAAGGAAAGCAAGGAAAATTTAGCTGGCAAGCTAAAAATATTACCTATTCCAGACCGAATCCGGCTGAGAAAAGCCAAATTAATGTACAGGATATCCAACAACAGTGTTCTTGAATATTTAATCACAATTCCATTATAGGCTACATTGTAATACTCCCCACCTGCGATCCATGTCTACCAAACAGTATAAAATTCCCAAACCAAATAAGGAATTATTAAAAAAAGTTTCCAGTACTCTGGAGCTTTGCTCTGGAATAGTATTCCAGCTGAGATTAGAAATGCCCAATCTATATCCTTCTTCCAAACCCAATATATCCAGTGGATTCAGAGATGCAGTTAAAATAAATTTCCTTTGTATGAAGGCCTCAAGGTAGATTAGTTCTTCATCTGATTGTCTTACCCTCTTTAAATAAAGTCGTTATTATTATTATTATTATTATTATTAAGAAACACTGAACAAAATGAAGAAAATGTTATTTTTATAGCACCAAAAAATGTTATTTGGGGGAGGATAAAAAAATTGTAATCATGTAATGTGTGCCTACTATTATTAATTTGCTATTTCTTTTCCTGGCACTAATCCCCAGACCAAGGGGAAAATTCCCATTTCCAATTAGTAACTTGGGGTCTAGAACAAGAACACCACAGTTCCAGTTTGAAAAGGTGGGAGGAAGGAAGGAGTACAAATAACAGATTAGCATATTACATAATTAAAATGAGTTTAACTCGTTAAAAACTTCATTTTAATAGGAGCATTAGTAACTGTCATTATTGCTTTGATGACTTCTCCATCCCCAAGGGAAGCTGATGGCCTCACGACAACTGTCACAAAGAACTTGACATATGTTCAAGTAAAATGCTACTGATCACGGAAGGATGTGTTGTCTTAACAGCTTATTGGGATGCAATCTGGCCCAATGCATAAATATCTCGGCCCTTGCATACCATCCAAGGAAGGTAAAATGAAGTGAAAGTTAAGAAAGACCACAAAACATGGCTTTCATAATATCATCTAGAGAGGAAAGATTTATTTGGGTCCAACATGCTAGAATAACCCAAAACATCATGGAATTTAATTCTCATGAAGGTAATATCTCTCTCGGTGAGCAACTGACAAGTTCTCTTCATGTTCAAAGTAATCTACCTACAAATAGTGGTTGCAAAGAAATCTGAGACATCTGTGCCCATTTCTTTTCCAATCTGACTTAACCAAACATAGGAATGTTAAGGCTCAGACTGAACAAAGAAGACTATCTTGATCATTCCAAGTACAAAATGCAACTCACTGTAGAGATCTACAATGGTTCAGGTGTTGCTGAAGGTTACAGCTGACTCTTGGCAATTTGAAACCATTACAAGTTACCACGATGAATTTCCCTGGGAGATGCATCTGGATGGATTGTTTTCTTATAAAGCTAAGGCAAAATAACGGAATGTTTAATGAAAAGTCAACAAAATGGGCTAAAACTAAACTTGACTGTGACAATGAATATGATTAAAAAAAATAAAACAAGAGTTCAAAGATTCTTGTCAGCAGGATTCTTGGCTCGAGGCCAATGAAGATCAAAAAATCACATCTTGTTATATATGCAATATATACCCCTCCACTACAGACAACACGTGTAAACTTGCTTTCTCACATCTGTAGTCAAAGTATACCTTTTACAGGAGTTATAAGACAAGTTGAAATATCCTGTATATTTTAAATGTTACAGATCCATACTGCATGCATTTAAATGGCACAGCTTAATGAAAGTAAGCATTTTAACAATCCTGTCTTCCACTATCCTTTGTAAATATGAAAATGTGGACAAGTAGGTCTTTTATATTGACAAAATTTTAAATTTAGTAAACTTTTTAATTTAGTTTGTCCATGAACAACTTAATTTTAACAAAATTTACACACCACTGCAAAATAATTTTATTTTAATTAAATTACCAAAATGATAAAATAATGTTATTTTAATTACCAAAATGATAAAATAATGTTATTTTAATTAAATTACCAAAATTATAAAATAATGTTATTTTAATTAAATTACCAAAATTATAAAATGTTATTTTAAATTAAATTACCAAAATTATAAAATAATGTATTTTAATTAAATTACCAAAATTATAAAATAATGTTACTTTAAATTACCAAAATTATAAAATAATGTTATTTTAATTAAATTACCAAAATTATAAAATAATGTTATTTTAAATTAAGACTGCTCAGATAACTGTCCAACTTAGATCCAGGATTCTGAAAATGGGTATATGTAGACATTTTCAGGGTTTGAAACTAACATTAGTCCCTTAGTCAGAGACTATTAGATTCCACTACATACTAAAATCTGTACATTATCTGATTATACTAGGGAAAATTTCATCTAAAGTTTGGCAAAAAGGGTGGGGATGGGTTGCAGCCTTCTGAATCTGCAAGAATAGTGATTGTGTTTCAACCGATTGAAGTTGCAGTTTATTTAAACTACATACTTCTAAACATGCTTAGATAAGTAAACTGTATATGCCTCTAAACATGATGTGACTAATATTATCAAAACTTAGAACTTGCTTAAATTGGTTTTGCGCAAAATAAGATAAAATATTTCTAAAACAACTTTTAGTATAAAACCAATTTGTAAGAGACATTTCTCATTTGCTTGGCTGTGTAATTTTTTTTTAATAAACAATTTGGGGAATTTTTATTATTATTATTATTATTATTATTATTATCGTTATTATTCAGATTCTGAATGTTCATATTTGTTTATCAACACTGTAAGTACATGTACATGTCATTATATTATTCCGGCTTTCTAACGCTGATCTTCCGAGTCAATATAAAGAACATTCACCTATCAGTGACAACATCATTTTGATTTCTAGCGACTCATATCAGCAATGGTAATGTGTCTAAAAAGTGTATTGTGTAAGGGGTCTACTGAACAGACATATAGGTCAGGGGTGGGGGTGCGTTGACCTGGTCACTTTCAATATAGATGGCAGGTTTGCCGAGGTTCTGGTTGGAGAATTACAAAGTTTGGTACTCGTGGAAATGAATTCCCAGTGACCAGCATTTATGGTGAATAGTGGCACATGCCGGACAGCCAGCATCTGTCATCTGCTCGGTGTTTGGTCACTGGTCATAGTCAAGTGACAAGGATCATCACGAGTCCCTACCCAGGGTCTTGATCTGATGGACTATCTCCAACCCGATGGGAAGTGAGATGACCACACCTCCATTATGGCAAAAAGGTGGCACTTGCTTAGAGGTACTGGCAACTTTTTAAATCAAGAACATGGTTTGTAGAGAAGTAAAGAGTTGTCTTTCAAAGACTTTTCAATCAGTTTTCAAAAGTTTTGAAGGTATTCTGTTCTCATTATGCGTAACTCTGCACAATTAGCTAAACTCAGTTCCAACAAAAACATATGAAGACAAAAGTAATCATCAGAATCTAGTAGAGTTTATTCAAATGCTCCAGTAAAATAATACAATAAAATAGAGACAAACAGTCATACATATAATTATATTGTTATAAAGGATATACAATTTATCAATATAAAAAAAATATTTTATACAATTTTATATAGTGCCTTGGTATTAAGGCCATTAGGATACAAAGTATCTAACTTATGAATCCAATAAGTTTCTTTTATCAGTCTATTTATGTCTCCATGCACAATACCTATTGGCATGAAAGAAAAATTGAGTAGAGTGATTATTGGTATTAAAATATGTTGAAATATTAGAGGAAAACTGAGGATCTCTAGAAAATTTTTTATGAAAGCGATGATTATTCATTCTCTTAGAAACTTGTTGAAGTGTTTGTCCAACATACTGTATGCTACATTTTTTACAGGTTATCAAATAAATCATGTCAGTTGATACGTAGTTAGTGTTATAACATAGAGAAAATACCTCTTTTGTATTAGTGATACAGAAAGAAGTACTTTCTCTTATGTTTGCACATTGAGAGCACTGGTGTCTGTTACATTTGGAGGATAAAAATAACTAGTATATGGTAAGCATTGTTTTGTATCTTCTCTTATGTTTGTACATTGAGAGCACCGGTGTCTGTTACATTTAGATAACGAAAATAACTAGTATATGGTAAGTATCTTTTTGTATCTCCTCTTGTATCCATGAGTTTCAATATAGAAAAAATTTTTATACATCAATTAACTGTTTCACCCCCTACCACTTAGTTTGAGATAACATGCTGTAATGCAAATGCTCAAAAAAGAAATGAAATTTTGACATTGTTCTTTATTCAGAATAAGAAAAACAGGTAAATTGCTGCTCAGTAATTCATTTTGCAATTAGACAAGAATTTATACAGCTGCATTATTAACCTGCTACAAATGTACTTTCTTATTTTCCTATTATCTATTGTTGAATCTTGTCATAATTAACATGTACAAACTAAATGCTTCATAAATCGAATAGACTGAAGTAAAATGATTGAGAACTATTGTAATAATCAAACTGAACACAGAGACAATAGTTGCAATGACTTTAGAATTAATATGAACAGCTCAAACAGCAAAATAGCTGGGATTTACAGCATCTGAAGCCAAAGTGGCTAGAGCATCTGCCTTGGATGCAGGAGGATGCCAGCTAAACCCCCTGCCGAGTCATGCCAAAGACTTGTAAAACTGGTACACACAGCTGCCTCACTTGGCACTCAGCATTAAGAGGTTAATGTTCGGACTGGCTGGCTTGGTGTCAGCATAATGTGACTGGGTGTGACATGATGCTACATGTCTGCAGCATGATGTCCCAATGCAAGACATCACTATGAACTGCCACACTGCAGACATTGTGGTGATATGACTAAATTGTTCAAGCTATGTTAAAATTTTACATCACACACAGACATGTGCACCCACACACAGACCTTTGAAGCCAAATCTCTTCCACCTCCAGTTCAGAGTAGTTACTTAAGTTCTACAACAGATACCGGTTTAAAGCCATTAGAAATATGAAGACATGTACTAACATTAATCAGTGCAATTAAAGACAGATTTTATAGCCTCTGTAAAGGGGTTGGGTGTGTGGGTGGGTGTGTGCCCCTCTGTTAATTGATTTGACGATCGTTATCTAGAGGATGACTTCCCTCGATGTTATTGCCCAGTGTGAGTGGATAGATAGAACATTAACAGAGAACTGAGCGAGATTATTGAGAAGAAAGAAACAAACACAAGCCCCCTGAAATGATAAAAATAAAATAAATTTTAATTAATACATAACTAAAATTGCAATTTCAATCCAACAGATTTACATTAATGGAATTTAATAGCAGTGTTCAATTTACGGATTCATTCATCATAGTAACGAGTGGTGAAAAGAGTACAATGTCCATGCCCGATTTGCATCACCTAGCATTGTTCCTCTATTGACTTTGTGTATTCCACATCTAGTGTGCATGCTTGGTTCTTCCTCTGACCCTTCTATTCCGAACTCTCTATTTGCGGACTTCCCTCTTGGACTGTCCTCATTGGGTTCTCGGGCAGGGATATTGAAAGCTGTTCCCTTAAATGACAAGATTACCACTAAATCGCTATGTGTATCACAACCTATCTGTATAAAAAATTCTCTTACTTTCATTATTCAGAAATGTAAATACATAAGATGACCTTAACGATTAACAGTCCTTACAAATTTACTGTATTTGAGGTAAGGTATAATCATTATCTATAGTTACAAATGACCATTGCAATATACCAAGTCTGACCTTAATTAAACAGTTCGTCGCCCACGCTCCATGCAGCGATTGACTAGAAATTAACACGTGCACTGTATATAAAAAATGCTGCCGTATATATCAGCATACACTACGTCTTCTTACATCTAGCTAGTCAGTTCCACTCAATAAGATAAATACTCGGTTACTATTGCATAAGATTCACTAAATTCTAGCTTACAGTAAACAATAACCTGCAAGATCATTTAAGCATTACAAAATCATATACAAATATGCAATCATCAATAACTCACGATAACCAGGCTCGTCCTACAGACAAAGGTAATTAGTTCATATAACCATAAGAAATTCTACACATCTGAATACTTGGGTTAATTCATAAATCCCTATGAAATACTACACATTTGAACATTTGGATTACATCATAAATCCCTATGAAATACTACACATTTGAATATGTGGATTACATGCAATCCGTCAGTTCCATCAATGAACTAATAACTGTAAAATTAAAGAAATAAATTGCATAACAACTCTAGCATATCAACAGATTTCTATGAAATTGAATAAACAATACATAGTATGGATCATAGTCATATCAAACACATTTGCATAGAACCAAACAACAAAATAGAAAATTACAGGGAAATTAAAATTGTGTACCTTAATGCTGTTTCTTTTCCACACAATTGTGCGTCCTAGCACTATAGCCTGTCTTTTCCTTTCAAGGCAGCTATCTGGCCTCTTTACTTGTTAATGAGGGAAAACTTTATACTTTGGGTTTTCCACCGGAGTCGGACCTCTTTGTTTTCTTCAAGGCAAATTTCTGACTAAAGAATTTGACTAAGGTCGGTAAATTTAAACTCCCATAACTTCCAAAGTGTACGCCTTAATTTTAACTGACCAATCGGAAGCAACTGTTCCTAAATTTTCCCCAAAATAATCATGTCTTTCATCAGAATTTGACAGCCTAGAATATGATGCAATCAACTTCCCTTTGAAGATCAATTATTTGACATGAAGTTCTCTCATGCAGTTATGGCTGGTAACCCTACTGTACTTTCCCATGATAGCATTACGGTCAATTCTACTGATCTTTAACGTAGGTCCTTTTATGTTTCAGAGATGAAATAAAGGAAATATCAAAGTGACCTTTCTGAAAGTCTTTTCTGGCTTGACTATGATAAAATTTTAATGTACAATTTATTCGACTTGAAGATTCAGTACTCCTTCAAAATTCGACACACTACAGCCTCTATAGGCAACACATGGCTTGACAATTTCAGGCGATGATAAATATGATGTGTTCAGTTTATTCATAATACAAGCTAAACAAGTGCAAAGGTTAAATGTATGAACAAGAAGAAACTCCACTTCAAGCTATGACTAAACCAATATCTAAATCTGGAGGCTATTTATTATAGAGTAAATAGAATAGTATCTATCACAGATACCAATGTCACAATCAAGTTTGCATAACAGTAGCTATTTCAGTTGCAAAGATGAGATAGCATGATGGACTTCCATCAGAAAGTAACTGCTAATGCAGTGTGAAATAAAAATTTCCCAATCTGTACATACTGACCATACCCTTTTTTCAATGCTGTGTAGAAGGACATCTTTTGACCTTTAACCTTTGATTATTACTGCTTTTAACTATTCCAAAGTTTCTTCATTTGACAACAGCTTCTTTTCTATTCCCAAAGTTTTATTACTGTTGGACTGATTTCAGTAACTTCACCTTGTTGCCCCAATTGTGAAAACCCTGTGTGTGTGTGTGTGTGTGTGTGTGTCTATATATATATATATATATATATATATATATATATATATATAACTTAAAATCAAGTAAACATGTTTACAAAAATATGACAGGTAGGCCCAAACTCCTTCTCTCAATTATGGAAAAAGGTCAATCACACAATATAAATTAAATATACCTTCCTGGAAAAGTTTTGCAGTATTTGTCATGTCGATTGAAAAAAAGAAAGTACTGTACCAAATAAATTCTGTCTGCATTAAAAACTGGAAATATACATACAAGATTATCTAGTATTGAAAATCCTTCAGAGATTGCTTTCTCATTGCTTTCAGATGACCAAACCTGCAATCCTTAAAGTATATATTGTAAGCTCTTCATTATATAATATAGAATCAAGTAAACTGTCAAGTCTGCGTAAAAATAAAATAGGTCTATGGTGAAAGTGTGTCACATGGACATGTATATTTGGGTCACAAGTACTGACCAGTGGCTGGGTTAATAGAGGTTGCAACTTGGATAGTGCTGTGTATATTTCATTGTTTGGGCACATGTTAAGCAAACAATGCGAACATGACAGGGGGAATGAAAAAATAAATCATAGCATTTCTAGCATTTTTTTTCTTTTAATAACAGCATGAAACCTGCAAATGCTTATGTATGGTTTCTTTTTCCTTTTGTTAAAAGGCAGACTCTCTGTCTCTCTCATTAAAATTATTATCATTAAACCTTGTACATTTTGCAAAGCACCAAATTAGTCTCGCGATTCTTGCTTGAAAGTTTATCCTTTATCTCTCACAATACATGTACATGACAATGTACTTAAGTGGGGGAGTATGAACAGCATTGTGTACAACTTAAAAAGAGCATTCTGTACTGTGTACCATAGCCGAGTTGGACAGGCAAGTTCCATGCAATGTAGTGGACATCTACTGTAACATAATTATACTGCTGTGACTTTTTAATGTGGGCAATAAAACAATCCATCCACTACAAGCCACAATGTGGCCAGTCCACAACAACCACTACATTCAGTCTGCAATGGAAGGAGCATAAAAATATTGGAGATCAGACTGGCACCATTTTCATTTAGGACTACCCACACATTGCAAGAGGTCTTCTAGTGAAAACCCAAGCAGCTGAAAAGAATTTCTAGGAAATTCATGAAAAGACCATTTCTTCCTTTTAACTGCAGAGTGTTGAAACTATGTCTGATATTCTGCAGCAAAAAGACCTTCAAATTAGCAAATTTTGGCAGCCATTTTGGACCTCAGATCACCAACATGTTTAGTTAGCACCAACTTGACTACATATGAAGTCTTCAAGTGAAAAGCCATGTTGATATTACCATCCATTCAGCATGTGGAGCAATAACACGATTTTCAAGATGGTCACTTTCGTGGCCATACTGGACATCAGATTGGCACCATTTCAGACCAACTAGATATAGGAAATCATCTGGTTAAAAGCCCATTGCAGTATGACTTTCAAATCAGGAGGAGTAGGGATTAAAAACCTTGCAAGATGGCCACCACAGTAGCCATCAAATCAGCACAACTGCAGTTTATGCCTGACACATTAAGAAATCCTTTAGTGAAAACTCCCTGTTAATACTGTATGTCCATTCATTCAGAAGGAATAGCAATAACAAGATTTTCCAGATGGTTGTTGGGATGACCATACTGGATGTTAGTGGCACTATTTAGAACCAATTAAATCACTGTATGAATGTGTGTGTAAAGTTTAATTGAAATCATAAAAGTAATTTAGTAAGAGTAGCAAAAACTGCGAGACTAATTTTGTTCACATGAAAACCAGGGCCTTCATATCAAGCCAATAATCAGAGGAGTGCTTTAAAACATGTAACCTTGACTTCTAGGTCAAATGGAGAGCTAGCATGTTACAAGATGAGTTGTCTCAGCTTTATAATAATTAATCTGATGTATAAAAAAAATCTATCAAGGAAATACAAGCAAAAGAAAAACAACATCAACCTTAACACAAATTTTCTATGACTGTGACTTGATCCCAAGGTCACAAGGTGAGCCAGCATGGTCAAGATGAATCATCTTAGTTTCATAATGATAAATGCAAGAAGAGCTGTTTCAAACCAAAATTTTAAATATCGATACTGCAGTTGCCAGCACTATTAAAAAATGAATTTCTCAATTCATACAAGTGTGGGCTCAACAAGATTCTGTAATTTAAGTCAAAACAGCCAACAGATCAAAACCAAATATTGTAGGAGCACTGTGATTTGCTAATATGCACATTTTGAGATGATGACTATAATATGTACCTAGTTCCAAGTTATCCATCATAAAATGCAGACTAGTTTCATGGTAAAGCATTTAAAAACCGGATTCCTATGACAAGTTTGTCATGCTGTATTCAGCAAAATGTTAAAAAATGGCAACAAAACTCATAAAACATTTGTGGATTTGGATCTGGATTTTTAAAGTAGCTTTAACAATTCTTCAGTCATATCACAATGATGTCTGCAGTGTGGCAATTTAAGGTGATGTCTAACACTGGGAAATCATGCCGCAGACATGTAACATCATGTCCCACCCAGTCACATTATCCTGACATCAGGCTGACCAGTCCTAACACTAACCTCTTTATGCTGAGCCCCAAGTGAGGCAGCTGTTAGTACCATTTTTATAAGTCTTTGGTATGTCTCTGCAAAGATTTGTGGTACCACAGTGATTTATTGATACACGCTTCTACATGTGATAACCATAGTATTAACATCCAAGTATGCTTCTTCCCAGTTTAAAGACAATCCATTGAAAACTGCAGGACTAGCTGCACTATGAAGACTGTGTTCCAGACAGAATGATGGATGGATAGGTGGACATGAGGATTCCTATATAAAAATCAATGCTTCAAGGTCAGGGTATAAAAATGGTAAGAACAGATCAATAAACATTTTGTAAATATCAGACATGGAAATGAATACCTAAATGGTCTATACTGAATTTCCTTGTGTATAATTAATTTTTAACTATGCATAGCACCAGTGCCAATCTGACGCTACCTAATGCACCAGAGATGAAAGTCTACCTGTCTGTTTTTGCAATGAATGCAAGAAAATAGTGCAGACCTTGATCTCTTGGTACACAGATGGCATATCCACGTCTATGCATTCAGTCTGGTTGTGTAACTCTTACACAAATGTAAAGTTGGCATCTAGACTAAACATTGTAAAACTAAAAAATCTTGAGATTTGGGGTTGGAAATTCAGAAAAAAAACTTAACTTTTTATTGGCTGAATGTGAAACCTCCAACTTAAACTCAGGGAATGAAATGAAGCATTATAAAAAAAATTTAAATTCATCCAATTTTAATTTCAAGGATCTCAATTTTTTAGCAGGCAAAAATAATTACTAAATTTGCCATTTAATCATGAGGATGTGTAACTATTTTTCAGAATTCACTGACATGATGAACAATACATTGTGATACTTCAACAAATTCTTTTAAGGCAACTTAAAAATCTCAATCTCAAAATTTCAGTAAAAAAATCTCAATTTCAAAATTTCAATTAAAAATCTCAATTTCAAAATATAAAGATGAAAAAAAAAACATAACACAAGTCGGTCAAACAGATAATAGAATCTTGTTGTGTACAACAAAAAAGTAAAATGATCACACTGAATGATCACAATGAACACTCTCAAACAGTGAAATGATAATATAGGTAGTTTTAAAAATTAACATCTAAGTATGCTTCTTCCCAACACACATTATTTCTGCTAGACTTGTAGAAATCAATAATTCAAATTTTCTTTGGCCTGATGGAATAACAATATCATGCCTGGCAGGAATTTTGATAGCTTGCAAAGCCACCACTTTTTCCAATTCATGATACTTCAGTTCCAACTGTATGCATTCATTTCATTTTGACAATCTATATTACACTTGAGCCATATTGTGATGCCCAATTATTCCCGCAACCATGCAGCCAGTACTAATGGATGACAAATACTTCAAATGACAAATATTCCAAAATTAATAGCAAATACAACTACCTTTTATATACAAATGAGAACCATGATTGGCAGTTGCTGACCTCACAACACCAGCTCACTGTCATGCAGGATAACTGAGAAAGATCGGGCATCCCCTAATAGGGATTCCCCACAAATTCACACGCATTACAATAAGTCCAAAATGAACTGCCAAGAACAAGTTTAACAGATGTCTGTAAAGTGAAGTTCTACAATCAGAAACATGCATTCATGTGACAGAACAGAGAAGTCATCTTGGAAAAAATCTGGAGATTTGTAAAATTTGGTCGCAAGTTTTGACTTCAAATAATGGAGAATTTTCAATGAAAATAGCTAATTTTCCATTATGAGGCATCCTTGTCTTCCACTTTATTATTTTAAGAGGATCCAAAGTTTGGATGCATGTAATTTTCATCCATCTGTACAGAAACTTTTGCATGATTTCCAAGTCAGCAAATATTATTTTGACTAGATCTGAAAAAGATTAGCTACCATAAATGGGAGATTACATTTGGCTATAACATTGGCACATATATCTTTATCTGCACTTGATAGAGACTCCACAATCATGGATTTCAGTGATGGCATATTTGTTGTCACATTTAATACGCTTTAATGTGCTGCATGATGCTAGTCATTCTTGCCACCTTAGCAGATTTTAAAATCAGTTTTATGAAATGCATATTCATGTCATTTGAACCCGATTCGAACCACTGAAACTCCCATTTCTACCCATCACTGAATTTCAGATGATATTTTGAATGTTTAGATTTTGGTATCTTAGCATTGGGAAATGATACACACTAAGGCGTCTCAACAAAGTTTAAACACCAATGCCAAACTGGCTCTGTTTTATCCTGTCTGAGCTCTTTAGCAATCCAACCATAATCAATTCATCTCTTTTAATTCTTTCAGATTTACTTCTGACCCACACATATTATAATCCATGATTTGTCTACAAGCTTCAAATACTGAAGCCAACTGACCCTGCTGACAGAATCAGAGGAGTGCTAATTGCCTTATGCTGCTTGAAATTAGCAACTAAATTGTCTTGCCCTGGCTGAGATAGTTCACACTCACATGATCACTGGCTGTATTACTGTAAATATACTACACTGGAGCAAGGTTTGAAAACACTGGACAAAACATTTCTCAGTACTGTAATATATTTGCACATTTGTGAATTTTCAGTGAGTGATGGGATGGATGGGGGAAAACCCTCATCTCAGGAGGAAAACCATTCTCTCTATGTATTAACATGTTCAATTATCTTAGCAACAACTGTAAGCCATGTTAATCCCAGGCCAAGTATCAAAAATAAAATGCAGAACATCACTGAAAACATGTAACTTTATGATTATCAGTGTCCAGACATCTATAAATATTCAAAATGCACATTAGCTACAACAAAATATACCATATATATGTGTTGACAAGTCAGGTTTAATTACAAGCAACATAAACTCTGATCTCTCATCACATAATGCAAAGGCAAATCAGAGTTCATGTTATTTGTTCTGCCAATTATTCCCAACAAACCACACAGACCCAGATCTGTCAGTACATTATGCAATGGCAGATGTGGGTCTATGCAGTTTGCAATAAGATTCAACTTGTAAACTAGTATATACCAATACTAATATTATATCATCTTCTGTATATTTTCAAATATTGTATCAGAATTATTTATTTCATCATTTTCATGGGTAACAAATATCCATGAAATTAAAATTAATGATGGTACTGTTGAATAACAGTAGGGGATAAACAAATTAACCCCTTGAAATTGTATCCCCATGAAAATTGTCCAACTCCTGTACCACAAAACTGTATCTCCAAGAATTATTTTACAGTATTTAAGTTATAGGTAGAGAGTAAGTATGGATGGGCAATTACCACATAAAACAGACCTCAACTCTTTTTTAACAGAATATTCAAATCCAAAATTGTTGTATTACGGATCCTTATTTTAATAAAGAGGTTACTTAAAAGCTGAAATGGTCCCAAGTTAAGCAAAGAAAGACATAATTAATCAGCAGTTTAAATAGAAACAGTCTAAAAAGCAAATAGGATGACCCCCATCCTATTTGCTTTCTAGACTGTTTCCATTTAAATTTTTCAAAAAGAGTATTTTAAACAACATATGACATGTCATCTCATTATCTTTTCCATCTTAGTAACCTTGAACTTTGAGATTTGACCTTGACTAAAGTGTAATAAGGTTGTCGAACTGTGTTTAGTTTCATCAAAGTATCTGATAGGATTAATCTTTTTGCTCAATTCAGTCTCTCTTAATGTGATATTTTATGTACTTTATGTAATGATGTTTGCAATAAATATGGTAGAAACAAAACCATAACAACTTTATACAAGGAAGATGAGATTTTAATTTTCATCCCCATACCCCTAGACACATTGAGAAATAAAATAAACACTTCTGTTCCTTGTGGTTTTTATTTTAAATACATGCATGAAAAATTGAATGAAGAGAATTATTGTATAGTACATGTTAGTTAACTTTTAAAACATATGCCACACATGTGACAAATTAGGGCCAGCTATTGGCTATTTTCATGACCCAACATCTGCCCAATTGTTTCAACATTGGTAAAACAAGTAGCACTCCGTCATAAATAAAAGAATAGTTACAAATAAAAGAATAATTGTAGGAGGTGTGTCAGTTATCAGTTATGAACAATTATCAAACTTCTATTATTAATGGCTGGAACATAATTGGGCTGTCAACTACATACATGCCAAGTCCAATGACTTCATGGGACAGAAACACATTTCCAAAGCTTAAAATGACATCATCTTTTGATGCTAACCCTTGTCAATATTTTATAATAATGTTCACAATGGTCACTGCCCTGATTTCTGTAGAACATCCTCTTAAGTCAAATTTTTATTAGGTAGAGACCATTTAATTTCATTTTTAAAAAAAGGGGGGGGAGGCAGGTAAATGCTTAAAAAGAATTGTCTTGCACTGATTTGTAGTATGAAAAGGAGACATTATTGCATTCCTTTGTTGACCAAAAATGCAGGGGATTAAGTCCCACACTATGAAACTAATCTTGTGATGAAAGAAAATATCCTGGTCTGAAAGAAAATCATAACCCCATAAATTAAACATAAGTTCATTTAAAGAACACACGCAGTCAGAACTGAACTAGTTCAAAGTTGTATATATCAAGTCTCGCAAACTGATAAAAGACTAAGCATGCAGTTCACAATTCAATGTAATTCTTTGTTTTCTGCTCGTTTTTGTTGGGTTTTTTATAACAGAAGTGGTTGTCATTTGGAATCATCCATATCTAAGAAGAATACTTTTCCTTTGTAACAATACGATAAATTCATGCCATTCAAGAGAAGCTCAAGGTATTCAGATTTCTCAGAAGTCTAAAATTATTGCAAATTAAGTCAATCAACCTTTCACAAATATACAGAAACTGAATACAAAACGTTTGAGATTAAATTTTTATTTGTTCAGATACATGGTCAAAATAAAATGAATGTTCTTTAAATGTTATCTGATTATAAAATAACTCTTGACATCCCAGTATTTCCATGGGGGTCTTTGTTCATTGGCTGTTACATTGTTGATCAGTAATGTTGACCAGCCCTTAATGGTGTATTTCCCACTGGCATGCCTACAGAGGTGTGGGTGTAAGTATTTATCCATTCTCAATGAAGCATTATTGTGGCGCAAAAGTGGAGGGGATTAAGTTCCACACTATGAAATGTGGGGAATAAAAAAAATCGCAAGAGCTGTACTGTAGCTATTGTAACACACTGTCACCGTAGTGAAGCTACTGAATGCGAAACACTGACTAGTCATAATATATCCTCAGGTAGTTTTGTGAAATTCTCTCCAAAAATTCCAGAAATTCCAACCTGAATGATCTAATGTTAATGACAAACACCACCAAAACATAATGCACTGAACTTAAGAAATACTTATAAATATTATTTTTATTCCATTTCCTTATCCAAAACACTCCTTGAATGTGCAGGAATAATTAGTTTCATTATTGTGATAGCAGTCAAAATCTATGATGAAAATGTCGCCTTCTCATTATTATTTGAAGTGGCTGGCTGAACCTGAACCTGAACAGTTGAGTCAATAAAGAAATTTGAAAATACAATGTCGTGAAAGTAAAGAGCAGAAGGTACTTAAACTGGCTGCTAGCTAAAACAAAAGTACGCTAAAGTGTAATTCCAGTTTGGTTTCATTATTCTTAATACTGTTTGTCCCATCAAAATGTCTAGAAGAGAGACTGTGCTAAGACATCTGTCTGGTGCATAAGCTGGTAAGTAAATTTCACACAAATGAGTTCATGCACATGATTAAGATAAACCATTATAGAGATAACTCTGTTTTTATATATACATTTAAATTCTGAAGATCTAAGAAATCAAGGGTTTGCTTTATTTTACTAGAAGTAATGTCAGAAGCAAAACCAATGGATATGGGGGAAACTTCGAGGGAAGTTTACAAACCGGTGAAACCAATTTAAGTATCTTAGCACAATGTTAATATATGATGTGACTACATTCCCAGTAGTCCTACAATGAAAGACATATCACATGTTATTTATGTTTTAGTGCTACGTCTTACTACCCAAACAACAGCCTTGTATAGCGTGTTCCAATGTCGGTTGACATCGGAATGAGTAGTCAAAGTTTCAGGAATATCTCACACACTTGGCAGCCTATATCAACACTCTTCCACAAATTGATATGTAATTAATATACTTACTGTGCTGTTTTTATCCTGATGTAATCAAAATCTGACACTAGCAAATGGACACATTTTCTTGTTCTGTTGACATACATCTGAATTTGTTGAAATGCGACGGTAGTCAACATATGCCGAAGTATGTTCAAGTAGGTTCATGTAGGGGATATGTTTCTTGAATGAAACGGAACGTTGCTTACAGTTCCAATAGGCATGATATATTTTTATTTGTTTTGTTAAACAATAATATTTCAACTTAACCCGATTTCGGCATTCCCGGCTTTCATCGCTTTCCGGCCAACTGAAATGTAGGCCAATGAAACTTGAAAACAGGTCCATTTCTTTTGTGAGAATTTGAATTTATTAGAGAAAAGACATCAGAGTAAGTAAAGTCTGACTAAAACATTATGACTTTACTTTGTAGAAAAGCGTTGTTATTGGTTGCCAGTTATGTGAGATATTCCTGAAAATTTGACTTTCGTTACGATGTTAGTCGACATCAAAACATGCTACACAGCGCCATTAGTTAGGCAGTAAGACCCAAATGCCTACAACATAAATATCAGTGTCGAGGTCTTACATGTAGAACTAAATTCCCAGGTAAATTTGTTCTTAAACATTGATCTCCAGAAACATGCAAACCATGGATGTTGCAAATAATTTCAACCATCCAACTAGAAATGTGATAATAGCAGATATGGCTGTATTGAAAGCACTATATCCTTATCCATTATGAACAAACACAGGAAAGGATACCAAAGAAAATGTACAAATGAGCCAAATGGATAGGTCTGGTTTGGGCATAAAATTATAGCAATCACTGGAGATGTGTCCAATAGCATATCTGCGTTGACTGTCTCCAAGTACAACATAAAAATCATAAATTAATTGTGATCAGTTTTTCTCTGTGATGGCCTGACTGGTAACAGAAACACTTCCAATTAAGCAGAGCTTATTCAGTGGGTACATTATGGTGAGCTCCTGCTGTGAAGGAACAGAATCTGGGCAGTATGTACAACTGATCGACCACAAACAACAACTGACTGGGGACCCTGGCCGAGTATTCAAGATTGGTGGGGGCCCCGAGTGGCCGAGTGGTCTAAAGCGCTCTCCATTACGGATCACTGCCATCTCCCCTCTGACTGCGTGGGTTCGAGTCTTGGATTCGGCCAATGTGGGTATGTGAGAAAGCTTGCCAGTAGCTTCTCGTGGGTCGGTGGTTCTTTCCGGGGTTTTTCCGGGTTCTTCCTCCACCATTAATACTGGCCACCATGTATAGCCTATCTTGTGCTGAAAAATGGCGTTAAACCCTACAACAACAACAACAACAACAACAACAAGATTAGTGCTTCCATCACCACCTCCCCTCCCCCACACCTCCTCCAATTTCTGCAGAACTCTAAGAATGACCTCAAAAGTGAGAAAGAACATACAGCACAGTGTAAATACTCCAGGATACAGCAAAGGCATCAAGAAGTAAACCTCAAGGGTCTGGTTTGTATGAAATATATCTATGCAGTTGACAATTCAGTCCTGAGGCAAAAAAAGGTCAATATCTCATTTACCAAATGATATTCAATTTCCTGGAAACTTCTGGGCCTCAGCCTGCATTCAGAATCATGGAGTAATAAATGTGAATGTACATCAGGGGCCATTCATGATGTGTCAGACAGATGGCAAGCACTGAGCCAAATATTTGTTGCTCGATACCATTCCAATATTTCACAAAACTAAATCATTGTATTCCTGAACCCAAATCAAACCCCCATTATATTAATGTATAAATCGGACCAGGGCAACACTATTGTCCATAAGCAGTCTTACTCCATTATATTAATCTATAAGAGGGCAACACCACTGTCCATAAGCAGTCTTACCACATTAGTTTAATGTATAAGAGGGCAACACTATTGTGCATCACATTATAGTAATAAGTGGGCAACACTATTGTGCATAAGCAGTCTTACCACATTATATTAATGTATAACTGGGCAACACTATTGTCCATAAGCAGTCTTACCACATTATATTAATGTATAAGAGGGCAAAACTATTGTCCATAAGCAGTTTTACTCCATTATATTAATCTATAACAGGGCAACACCACTGTGCATAAGCAGTCTTACAACATTAAATTAATGTGTAACTGGGCAACACTATTGTACACCACATTATATCTTTGTATATGAGGGCAACATTATTGTGCACCACATTATATCTTTGTATAAGAGGGTAACACTATTGTGCATAAGCAGTCTTACTCCATTATATTAATCTATAATCGGGCAACACTACTGTCAATAAGCAGTCTTACTCCATTATATTAATGTATAAGAGGGCAACACTATGTCTTACTCCATTATATTAATCTATAATAGGGCAACACCACTGTGCATAAGCAGTCTTAGGATGATGCTGATAACTACAGGCCAATCTCAATACTACCAAACTTGTCAAAATTGATTGAAAAACATGTCCATGACTCATTCATGTCATATTTAACCAAACACTTGCTGTTACACCCTAATCAACCAGGCTTTAGACAGAAACATTCATGTGAGACTGCCTTAATCTCCCTAACTGATAAATGGCTTCAAGAACTTGATCAAGGTAGAATAATAGGATCTGTATTTGTAGATTTCAGGAAAGCTTTTGACATGGTGGATCGTGAAATCCTTTTGAAGAAACTGAAAATTTACCAGTGTGATGAAAGAAGATGGTTTACTTCATACTTAAGTCGGTGAACACAACAGGTTTGTATAAATAATGTTCTGTCTGGACCTGGAACAATTAGATATGGAGTACCACAAGGCTCAATTCTAGGTCCATTACTATTTATTTTGTTTACTAATGACCTACCACTTTTACTAAGGGACTCAATGTCATCTACAGATCTCTATGCAGATGACACAACATTTTCAGATATCCAAAACACAAAGCATGAACTCGAAATTTCTTCACAGAATGTCCTAAACAAACTGGACAACTGGTGCACATGCAATGGCATGGTGGTAAATACTGGTAAAGCTAAAATATTACTTGCATCAACACAGCAAAACAGAACAAATCATGACAGTGATGAACTATGTCTGACATGGAAGAATAAAAATTTGAAAATGGTCCGTCATAATAGACAAATTGGTTGTTTTAGGTTTTAGTAGATAATAACCTATCATGGACTGAACATATCAAACATATCAGTAAAAAAGTTAATTCAAGTTTATGGCTACTCAGTAGGATAAGACATTTTCTCCCTTAAAGGCACAGAAAACTATTTTATAACAGTTACATACAACCCTATTTAGACTACTGTAATACAGTATGGGGTAATTCAAATGATAAAAACATAGCAAAGATAGCACATCTTCAAAAAGAGCATTTGGGCTAATATCAATCCTGGAAGAAAGCAAGGAAAATTTAGCTGTCAAGTTAAAAATACTACCTATTACAGACCGAATCCGGTTGAGAAAAGCCAAATTAATGTACAGGATATCCAATAATAGTGCTCCTGAATATTTACAATCACTACTCTATTATAGGCTACCTGGTAATACTCCCCACCTGCGATCCATGTCTACCAAACAGTATAAAATTCCCAAACAAAATAAGGAATTATTCAAAAAAAAGTTTCCAGTACTCTGGAACTTTGCTCTGGAATAGTATTCCAGTTGAGATTAGATATGCCCACTCTATTTCCTTCTTCCAAACCCAATATATCCAGTGGCTTCAGAGATGCAGCTAAACTAAATAAATTCCTTTGTATGAGGGCCTCAAGGTAGATTAGTTCTTCAGCTAATTGTGTTACCCTCTTTAAATAAAGTCATTATTATTTATTATTATTATATTCTTACCACATAATAGTAATTTATTAGAGGGTAAGCAGTCTTACCACATTATAGTAATCTATATGAGGGCAACACTACTGTCCATAAACAGTCTTTCTCTACTAATAAATAAATATAAGGCTGTAAAATGAGCTGCTCACAAAAAGGTAAAATATGTCACTTGCCAAAGTACAACATTAGGATACCTCCTGAGGCCTGCCGCTCCATTCATGCAATAAAATCCATGTGTAATGGGCGGCAGGTGGCAGCACCTTATTCTTAGTCCAACTGTCTTTTACAGGAGTAATGAAATGCAAGGAAACACCCTGAACTTAATGGCATTGGTAGTTAAAACCACAAACTGACCATCGCTCAGGACTTGCACACTGACCAGTCACATGACCTATGCATCATTCTGTGGGGTTCTAGAGGGTATGAAGGGTTCATTGAAAATGTGGTCCTGCAGAAGACTAACACTAATTTTAATTATGCCATAGCTATCTGTTGCTATTGCATAGCTTACTCTTTTCCAGATGGAAAAATACCCGGACCAAATGGATAGAATTCACCTTCCCTGGTGATTCCAAAAGTTCAACCCATTCTATTTCAGGATGTAGCCAAACAAATGGGACTTCAGTGAAGCACTGGAAGTACCCTAAGGGAGGATAAATTCTTATCATATGATCAGATTAATTTCTATCCAGGTTACTTATTACTGATATAAAAATGCAGGAAGTCAATGCATGCTGCCAAAGACTATTGCAGGCATGAAAGTAGTCAACAACATTTCATATGTATGTATGTATGTGGTTATTGTATCATGAAGGATATGCCATTTGTATCTGATGAGCAAGTATACTTTTGTCAACATCAAAGCAGTACCAAAAGAGACATTTCCACCATCCATAGCCTTGCATCAGGTGGAGCAATGCATCCTCCTTTGGTCTACAAGTCCAAACATGTACTTGTAAAGTTTAGAGACAATGGGGGCTGGAACTTTGTGACAGCATTCGTCATTTTGCCTCCTGCACACCACCTTGTTCTCTCTTGGGCCACAACTTGCTGATACATAATAAAGAGTTGGGGGGGGGGGGCTTCCAAGCAACAGTAGAGATTATCTTTTGTCATAACCACACTTCCAACCCCATTCTTTAACGCTGATGACTTCACTCCTTCAAGCACTCCTCTTTGCTTTGCAAGTACTGTCTCACAGTAATGGATTTTCTGTTCTAATGGGCTCAAAGCATGCTCGACTGGAGAAAAATTGTCAATGTATCGGTAAACAACATGAAACTTCTCTTCAATCTTGTAATACCTGACAACATGTGTACTCAGACCAACTTCAGTAATGCCCTATCTTGTAGGGGTGAAACAATACACCTGTGCTACATATCAATAATTCATGATACACAGCCTATAATATGATACATTATTGAAACATGTGAACTTGATGGTCTTTCCATCTGCAGGTCTGTTAATGGTAGGTAGTGCCCTTTTATGTGTGTAGACATATTGGTTGTATTTCCAGTTTGTAGATTACAGACAGACGTATACTTTGTATCTAATTATATGACATCCACAAGATAACAAAACTACCTTCAAACAGACCGACTGCCTGTTGGCCATCAGTGGTTTTTATTCAATGTTGTAGGTGATTTAAAGCTGCTCCATTCAGTCAGTCTTGCAGGACTCGCTTTGGCCACCCTGCCCTTTGTTTTTCATTACATGAATGCTTTAAAAACATCTTACTACCAATTTCATCTCTCACTTTAACTTTGAAGACATGATGTTTTGTTCAAAACAGAAGAAATAATGTAATTTCCTCATCTAGAACAAGTCAGAATGTGGGAGTGGTTGCATACCAACAAAATCTATCACATTTTATTTCCAGCAGATGTAAAAACAGATCTGTCTACAGGCACTGGTCTTTGATCCTGATGAAGGAAAACTATTGATATCGCCTCCTACCAGTCTATAGAATATAAATAATGATACATTTACACAATGTGGCAAAATCTGCCTCCTACCAGTCTATAGAATATAAATAATGATACATTTACACAATGTGGCAAAATCTGCCTCCTACCTGATTCTGTACTAATTTATCCTGTTGGCATGTTCAGTTGCTAATTAAATATCTCAGCAAAGAAACAAACATTTCAGATTTGTTCCCGTGTAAGATTTAAGATGAGATGCTGACATGATTTCATCTATGGGAGGAGCTCCTCCCTTGTCACCAAAATGATGAATAGAAAAAAGGAAATGGCCGTAGTTCAATATTTGCCGAACACTTCAATACTCATCTTTCTTCATGATCCACTCCGTTAGTGCGCTGTTGAAATTATAATCTTCAAAAGGTATCACCTCCTGTTGCATAAGCATTAATCTGTAAATTGTTTCTGAGCATAATATGTTCCTTATGTGCGTATGAACATTGTTCTCTGCTGGGAGCCCTCCTTTTCAGTCTTCTGTCTGAAAGGAGATATATCTAGCTTATTCAACTTGAACAAGTTGGGAAACTTCTTTATGGTTTTTATGTACAATTTTCCCTAGTTAATAGGTATTTATCTTTAGGATACTTCTGCTCCAAAATAGGATTTTTCACTAACATAAGCTCTGCCAAAAGATTTACTTTCTTGGGTCAATGGTTTACTGTCTACTATGCCAGATTTTTTTCATCTGTTCCATAATGCTGTATTAGGGTTTTAAATTCATCAATGCCATAGTCTGCCTGTTCAGACACAGGTATTTTGATGAAACAAATATCTTTACTTCTTAACTAAATTTTTTTTCATTCTTATTGATTCTGTTTATCTTGATCATGACAGCACAAGTCTGGCTGCAAAGATGTCTATAACAACAAACCAATATCTATCTTACCAACTACCTGAAAAGTATGTTTATGACAATCTTTAGATCTACCTATCAAATTATAACTTAATTCATAAAAACCGATCTGGGTTCAGAGAAAACCACTCCTGTTTTAGCCTTGGTCTCCATGATGGATTACTGCCTTAGATCAAGGAAAATTAATTGTATCCATACAAGCTGATCTTAGAAAAGCCTTTGACCTTGTTCATCATGATATTCTTATCAACAAACTGAACATTTATCAATGTGACAATTCAACAAATGATTGGTTTACATCATATCTAACAATGTCAAAACAGTGTCAAAATAAATTGCAATTTTCCTAGAGGAGGACCAATTATATGTGCAGTACTACAGGGATCAATCCTAAGCACTCTACTCTTTCTTGTTTTCACAAATGAAAACAGGCAACTGCATTTCATCTACCAACTTATATGCAGATGATACCATATAATCTGATTTCACACAGCTAAAATCAGATAGCCTACTTTGAATGGATTCCTGGTGTATGGAAAATGGCATGAAAGTAAACATAGACGAGACTAAAGTACTAATGACCTCTACTAAACAAAAGAGCAAAACTGGAAAATAACAATTGGAATTTTAAGTTGAATGAAATTTGCCTGCAAAAATGGTTACCCATGACAAAATCTTTAGGGTGATAGTTGACAACAATCTGCAATGGAATGAACGTATTCAAGTCATGTCATAAAATCAATTCATGTCTGTGGTTTATTAGCAAGATAAGCCCATATCTATCAACTGAACATTGGTTAATATATTACAAAATGCTATGTACAACCATTCCTAGACTACTGTAATGTTATTTGTGTAAATACTTCTGACAAGAATATTTATAAATTATTCCACTTGCAATAACAAAGCTTGCAGGCTCATCTTAGATAAAACTGAAAACATTGCAAATACAATGAACAATAATAAAATGTTAACAGTAACTGAATATTTTTGAGAAAGGCTAGACTTGTGCACAAAGTTTCAACAAAACTGCCCCATTATATCTCAATGAGCTGTGTCAATGAAATTCATTTTTGTTTCTACAAAGCAAGTACAGTATCAATCATGTAGTTTGTGACAAGCGAGTTTAACTGAATCAGGTGAAGCTGCATAGGTTAGATCTTTGCAGACATTACAATTAAGACACCTGTTAATCAATTGTCAGTGTTGAATGATAATTGTAATCAGAAGTATAATTACATGTGCATGTGCTTGGATAAGCTTTATCCAGCAGTTGGATCCATCATATTACAAATTCTTATGTGATGTTTGGGATTTATTTTTTTGTTGGAGGAATATGATCTCCCAGGTTAATCCTCATAAATCATCAAAGATCAGCTCCTTTTTGGTGACATGTATAAATATAACTTCTTTTTCAAATTGGTTATGAAAGCAAACTTTAATAATTTCTTTAATGCCAAGTGCAAGCCTGCAGATGTGCATGATTCTAGCTGACCAAAATTAGTAGACAAACATAGTTTTGACAAAGAAAACAGAATGCCAAAAACAGAAATTTTCTCAAAACTCTTTCATGAGTCCGAGTTATGTCCTCCATGCCAGATTCATCAGTTTCAAATTTTGAAGACAATGGAGCCAGTTGATGGTGAAGTTCTATGCCTCTGTCACAAAATGAATAGCCTGCAGGTACCAGATTCATTGATTTTTCCTAATTCTTCTGGTGAAATCACTTGGTAGTACTGAGTTGCTTTTGAAATACCTGATTCTAGATTATATTGCATCTAATATTGAATTAGCATATTTGAATATGCTGTCCTTGTCAATATCAATTTCTTCTCCAATGTCCTTCAAGTATCTTTTTATGGCTGCATGAACATTTTCCAGTGAATGATATTCCTGCATCTGATCAGCTGCAACTTTTGTGACCCTGGAGGATAAGAATTCTAGTTGGGGAGGATAAGAATTTAAGCTGGGGAGGATAAGAATTTTGGCTGCGGAAGATAAGAATTTTTGTTGGACCTCAGCATAGAAACTTAAGTGGCCACTCAGTTCATCTGGTGTGATTGTGTTGAAGTCCAGTTCCAGTCCAATACTTTCAATGCACCAAGCTTTAAGAAAATAGAAAAATATTCATAACCATACAGTTCTTACACTTTGCAAGCTCATTTTGAAATACACATAAAAAAGATACATCTCCTGTTTCCGTACAAAATTATCATATTTATTTTGAGTTTTATGTATGTTAAATGGTAACATTAAGAGTCGTATCCTTCAGCATTTCTAGTTTTTTCAATTTAGACAGAAGATTTATTTCTTTAAAAAAAAGAGTAGCAACCAAATAAGTAATGTTATTTCTTATTCTTTAAATAAATTTTGACCACAAGTCTGAATAATAATTTCACTGAAGAAAACAATCAGCTATATATATACATATACATATTGTTACGAATATGTAATTAAATTGCTTGTGTGTTAGTTTTAAATTCTTTTTTTATTTTATTTTTACTTCATTACATTTTATTATAATGAAAATTTTCACAGAATCTGACTATTTTCGGAAAAATCACTTCTCTATTTTGACCCGATTTGAACATAAAAGGTATTACATTATCAGTACTTTTAGCTCACCTTGGTTAAGACGTTTTGTAAACACTAAGCGAAAATGATTGGCTATTACCAAGGTCATGTTCGGCCCACGTGTTAGGTGAGTTGTAAACAGCCTTTCTTTTTTATTTCCAGTGTGGGAATCTGATTCTTAGATAGGGCTATTCTTGCCTATGTGATAATTGGCATTTTTTTTACTGCGCTGTTCAAATTAGTGATCACGTCACCCTGTCACGTGAGCCACCATGTGATCTGAAATCGTGGGTTAAAACAGACGCTCTCTAGCAGATTTATCAGTTGTAAAATTGTACCTTTGGGCTGAAGGTGTTTGTCTTGTTGTTGCCATTTGAGTTGATTTTCGTATTTAAAATAATTTATTCATCCTGGAAAATATTTTTCTTTATTAAAATTCTGGGGCAAAGACATTCAGTGGAAATTTATTCTGGAATTCTAAACAGAACATTATAAATTGTGATTCAACAAGGAACTGTTGCCATCAGTACAACGACCTCATCGCCTTCCATATTGGAACTTCAGACTCGAACCTGGATTCAATTAGAACTGTTTAGTGATAGGACTTATATTTTTCAATTCTAGGATTAACTTTTGGATTATATTCACAAACCGTAAGTCCTATTTCATATTTTTATCTTGTTTTCTAGGGAAATAAATTGTTAAAACTTAACAAATCTTGTTGGCTTCACTCTTTTCTTTTGTTACCTTTGTACGAGCCTACACGTAACAATATTATAAGCAAGGAGTTACTGGGACTGCAACTTTTTTTTAAGGACGCACTACTGGGCTACAACTTTCAAAATCCCTATGGAGAACCTTGTTTCATGTTTCAACCTTTACAAGATTTAATTTTTTAGATGTTGCACCATTGGTACATGTGCACATACGAATATAATAAGCTTTGTTTTGATCCCTTTTCCCTATAAAGACAACCTATACATAAAGGACAAAACTGTCTTGTGCCCTGCCTGTCCTTTATACAGTTTTCATTGCACATGCACATACTGCAGCTGCTCACTTGGTTAAGCATCAGTTTCGTAATCCAAGGGTTGCAGGTTCAATACCTATATAGGCCAGCCAGGGTTGGCTGCCTCTATGTATATTTGGGAAAGGCACTTAGCTCATATTTCCTGGGTGCAGTAAAGCCAATAAAGTTTCTGAAAGTGACACTGAAACCAACAAAAAACACAACCTTTAAAAAATAATTACGAATCCTGCAACCATGCATCTTAGAAAAGACCCTGAAATGGATATGTAAAAAAAAAGTTGTGTTTTACATTTATTAGCCATGTATATATGTATTGAGAAATACTGTACTTAACTAACTGTAGTCTATGTTTCAGATTTCTACCACCAAGTCTTTATGATACCCATAATTTTCTATCAATATGTCCATGTTCCATATTAGATAAATCCCACAGCTTCCAAAAATTTTCATTTGAGAAATCTTTTTCCAATTGCAGGCCTGCCTCAGAAAATTAACATGCTCGCCACCCCCCCCACCCCAATCATTTTGTGAGAGTTACTTATTTCAGTATAAACAAATTTGTTTAATGCATATCAAGTCCAAAACTGCCTTTCATCTTCCCTACTTTCCTTTATCCAGGTCAAGACACCCATAGCTGTCATTCAAACCTATCAAAATATATCTAGGAAGCATATTAAAAACGGATATTGATGTTTCTTTACTGACATCAGTGGAAATTGCTTTAAAATTGTTTTGTAAAGTTGTTCCAACGATGACTGCCTCTCGTAATTTGCTCAGCATGGGTTGGGCTTCTGCTTTTCTACCCAACAAGATTTTCAAAAAAATCTTGTCACTACACGACACTTAGGATGAATTACTGGAGAGGGAATAATTATCTACTAGTTTTGCATCCTTGTTTATCATCTAAGAGTATTCTGGGTTAAGCACCATACTGAAACCTTGCATGGTTAATACCACAATGACCTCCAAGCCATGTCTGCTATTTCATGCCTTGCAAGAGTTCCAATTTCAAAAGTCTCAAATTTAGCAGGATATTTTATACTTGAAAATAATGGAAATAATTTTGTGAAGTGAAATAACCACATGCATGCAAAAATTACATTTTCATTTTTAGGTACTGATTTCCAAGACTACCTTTTAATATATATATATATATATATATATATATATATATATATATATATATATATATATATACTGTATATGGTGATAATTGGTATTTATCTAAGGAAATGTAGCAACATGGCCATGGAAAGAACATAAGACGTGCAAAAACTTGAGGGACTTGTCAACTTTTGTTGCTTGCAGGTGTGTTTGGGGATTTTTGATGTAGCTTTAACAAGTTTAGTCATATCACAATGATGTTGGCAGTGTGACAGTTTAGAGGGACATCTAGCACTGGGGCATCATGCCGCAAACATTTAGTATCATGTCTCATTATCCAGACACAAAGCAGACTGGACCTAACACTAACCTCTTAATGCTAACTGCCAAGTGAGGCATCTGCTAGAACCATTTTTGTAAGTCTCTGTTATGACTCAGCAGGGGGTTTGAACCCACAACCTCCAGCATCAGAGGCAGACACTCTAACCACTTAGGCCTCCTGAACGGTCTTATTTGTTGCGCATACAGCAGAACAAAGATCATTCACTTGCTGATATTACTTAAAATTGTAAGGGGGTAACAGACTGCACCATACCTACCTAAATGATCTGTTCTGAAATGAATATATTAAAATAATTTTTATAAGTGGGCTGTCAGATAAAATATTTCCATCCATTTTCAGAACAAAATCATGTTGCATGGGCCAAAGGAAAATGCACTATGGACTATAAATGGACTGTGGAATCATGTGACTTTTTTTCTTTCTTTCCATGAATGCATAGTCATAACCAGAGAAAATTACCATGTTTATGTTTGGAGACAGCTTGATGATGAATGTCTACCCCAATTCACCTGTCCTACTCCAGAGATCAAGGCAAGTTTGATGATCCAGGCCTGCATCACATGGAACAGTGCATGTACTTTGACAGTTGTTCATGATAATAACAATGCTAAGAAATCCATAGATACATCTGACTGAGAGTTGTGACCTGTTGGTGCCAGGCATTTCCTTAAAAAAAAATTCCATTTTCTAAGGTCATTATGCTGTCATACATCATTACTCAGATCACTTGAAATTAAACATCAGAACCAAATTCATAGATAAACATCATGTGAACAATCCACAAATGTAGGTTTTCTTCAAAACTGAGAGTGTTGCGAATCAAACAAGAGTTTCTTTAGCAACATAGTCGACACATTTGACTAGGTGAGTTTAAGTTTCAAGCAACAGGAGGGATGTAGTTCACCGTCTTTGATAATCTCAGTAATTCCATAATTTCTGGAGTTACATCTCTTTGAATGCATGTATACAGCAGTTCCTCCTTTTTATTTCATCAGTTTTAGAAATATTAAAACTAGACAGTGCAAATATTAGATGCAGACGACACGGTAATTACTGAAATGGACTGTTGTACAAACCAGACAAGGGCATAGTCAGAGTTTCCTCTGACCCTTGCCACCCCATTTTTGATATTCAGACATTTATGTTGGGGTGTACTAAGCACGTGTCAGCAATGTATTTTGTTGGTATCACGTGACTACCACGTTGACATGTGCCCTACGCTTGTTGAATCTGTTTTTTTTTAACAAGTTGCTACAACATTTACAAATTTCTGGTCATTGTTTCCAGAATAAATATTTTTAGAAGTTTATGTTCTTTTATTTTTCTATAAATATTACGTGACTTTCATTTATATGTTCAATTTGTTTTCCCACAGCAACATTAGAAGTGGTTAATTGTTGATATCATGTGACTATTTGAACTCTGAAGTCATTGACATGTTGGTCGTGAGATTTGTGTAGTCATGCGACTCAGAATGCAAATGGCGAGTTCCAGGTCAAATTTTATCAACGCTATAGTTTCAACTAGTCTGTTAGCGGATTAAAGATATAACAAATGCTATACTCACAATATCTGAGAAAATAAATCATATTCCTATTGATTTCATGCAGGTATATCTCGATGTAAGGTCGTTAAAGTTTGCTAGGCTGGCTAATAGGCGGCTACCCTATGCTGACACTAAATGGTGTTGGCGAATTCCAACTTTTCGATAGGCAATGGACTCTGACCCTACACCCCATAAATGTCCAAATATCAAAAATGGGGTGGCATGGGTCAGAGGAAACTCAGACTAACAAGGCCAGTGAGCAGTCTGTGCTTGACAGTGTTCCCCCCACCCCCAGCGACAATAAAGTTAGAAATGATTAATTCATGAATAAAATGATACTTTCTGTGCATTTTTTTTATAACCTTGAAATATGATGGAAGCCAGGAATGCTGAAATCAGATTAAGCTGAAGTATGTTTCTTTAACAAAATGAACAAAAATATACTAATTTTGGAGAAAGTATTCAGATAACTTTAACCAATTTTGGAATTCCCTGCTTCCATCGCATTCCAGTCAACTGAAATGTTGGTCAAAGAAACTTGAAAACATGTCCATTTGCTTGTGAGATTGAATCCTTTAGGAAATAGATATCAGAGTAAGTAAAATCTGACTAAATACAATTTTAATTTGTGGAAAAGTGTAAATACATAAGTGCGCAAGTTATTCTTGAAAATTTTACCTCATTCCCATCAGTTGACTGGGCAACACACTACACAATGCCGTTATTTGGGCAGTATGACATCGATCCAAAAACATTAATATCAGGGTAGACATCTTGCATCCTAGAATTAGATGACCCTTGCATAACCAAGATGCTCTTAACAAGGCTTGTGCACCTTCCTTAAGGACACGAGCCAAAAAATTTCTTTTTAAAGACACACAATAAGTTCCAAATAAGTGGATAAAACCAGATCGCAGTCTGCAAGCTGCACATGCCTCCTGTTAACAGGAGGACTGGGGTGAATCCATCTTCGCTAGCCAAGGTTCCAATATATTAACACTATCTACTACATTGGCAGATCTTTTGGTGCTTTGTCCTAGTGACATCTATCGGATTTCAGGAGTTGCCTCCCTTAGTATGTAATGCCAACTAACCAACAGCATGTAACAAGGGAGCATTGTACATCGACCAAAAATGGCAGAGGCAATTGACTTTAAAAGGATACTTTTATAAATTAACATTGAAAGTACAACTACGTACCTGAGAGATTCCATTACATGTGTATTTGAGTGAAAGGTATTTGTACAAACACAGACCAGTAGTGGAAAATTGCTTATTTACAAGTCCATTCAAGTTGTGTGCTCCTATTGTCTCGATCATGTTGGAACAGTGTTCAAACTTGAACTTAAAGGAGACCAGAAACTAGTGAAAATATACAATAATAATAAATGCACTGTAGAAGAAAACCTTATTCCGATGCATCACCTGTGACCGTAATGCCAATATTTAAACATTGGCATATCTTCAAGGCGCTGGATTTCCGTGACCTCGTATGCATAATTTCCACGCCTAATCGGTTACTTTCGTGATGTGACATCATAGTAGCAACTCAGCATCCCAGCTGCCAGTTGCTAGGTTCATTTCATGGAAAGGACAATGCCGTTTTGAGTTGCTTACGGGTGTAATAGCATACTAAGAAAAGGCTGTGGACTACAATTTTTTTTCATTTCCAAAAGATAAAGGCATAAAGAAAGCATGGATACATTATTGCAAGCGAGTTGATTTCAAAGTAACACCATACAGCACTCTGTGTTCCTTACATTTCTCAAAGGAATGTTACGAGAGGGATCCTGAAAAAATAGCTTCTCTTGGATACGCAAATGCAAGGCCAAGACTAAAAATTGGCGCTGTTCCAGACATACCTTTGGATATTTTGAATCCTGGGAAAAGCGTTAAACATGTGGGTTACGAAAAAAGGCAGAAAGCTGAGGTAAGTGACCACAAAATGCAACAATCAATTCACAGATCTTTTATCTACGCTAGTACCAGACATGTGTATATATATCAGATTTGACCATACCCTAACTGTACTGTTGCATACATGTAAAATACACTGTAATTGAATCGTAAGAGGGAAGCTTCTTAATGTTTAAATTAATTATAAGTTCTGTTTTGCAGATTTTTGTTGTTGGTTTTCTTGTTTGTTTGAAGAATCAATGCTGAAGTTACGACCGATGAAAACCGTTCTCAACGCCTTGTACACCTCCCCGGTAATGGATATCATTTCACAGACAAGTCGATCCCCATTCTAGTCTCTTCGTCCAGAATTCAATATTATCTCTCAGTGTTTCAGTGTTGGATGTACATTTTCAAGATATTATCCTTAGGTTGTGTGTGTGTGTGTGTGTGTGTGTGTGTGTGTGTGTGTGTGTGTGTGTGTGTTGGGGAGTAATGAATATGCCATTTAGATATAATATGATTGAACCTCATGCTTCTTAAATGAATTTATTACATAGTAGTAAATTTTGAACCTTTACATTGACGCAATCACTTAATCATTATCACATTTTTTCACAGCACAGTGTTTAAATATTTATTTTAAAAGTACATTGCTTTTTAAATTCCGAAATATGAAATATGAGCACCTTCTTACCATTGTACTTTTCTACTTTCAGGTTTTGAACACATTGTTAACAGACAACAGTGGGGAAGCTGAACATGCTTTAAAACACAATTCCAGAGATTGTCATGAACATATCTCAGACGCAGATTCAACTTTCGAATGTGCAACTCAGATCTGGTCTCCTCCACCAGTAAAACAAAAAAGTTTCATGTACAATGTCAAGCAAATTTTAAAACGATATTAAAATGTAGAAATAGGCGCATGCAGGCTAGACCTGATGTAAAGTCAAAATGCACACAAACAGTGACACGTGTATCAGATGTTGGAATACAGTGCAGCCTAGTAAAACTACCCCCACTGCATATTTTGAGCAAGGATAAAACTAAAAATGAAGATCCAGAGAGTTGCTCGGATTTAGATGAACCTCAAAACAGATATTCAGATAGGCCTTCAAACACAGATCAGGATCCTAACTATGTACCTGAGAGTGAAGTGCACAACGTAGAAGACATGGAAAGTGATCCTGATGAGCTTGTACAACCATTAGGCAGCATTAAACCAGTAGATGAAAGGTATTTCCTTGTTTCTGAATCCAAGCTGTTTGAACTTCTAAAAATATGTCAGCATTGTAAAAGCGTCTGTATTGTACAAGTCAAAAGTGTCCTTGGAACTATGATAACCGTAAATTCCATCTGTAGTCATGGTCACACTTCCAGATGGCATAGTCAGAATATGTGCCAGAAAATGCCATTGGGCAATTTATTACTAGCAAATGCTATTTTAGTTTCGGGTAACAGTGCCTCCCAGATCATCAGCTTGTTCCATTCATTGAACTGTCCTATATTTTGTGATAAAACATATGAGAACCTGCAGACAAATTATTTGATCCCAAGTGTTTACAGGTTGTGGGATCTTCACCAAGCAGACAACATCAAAGCAGCATGGGGATCAATGTTGATTCTAGGAGGGGATGGAAGATGTGACAGTCCAGGTCACTCTGCAAAATATTGCAGCTATTCTGTCACTGACCTGGACACCAACATTATTCTGGACTTGCAGCTTGTGCAGGTAATAAAGCTGTACTATCAGTTCTTTAAATTGCACATTTGGTCATTGTCATTATAACCAGAGCAACTGGATATGTTCTAAATTTTTTCCAAATCTTTTTGCTTTTCTGTATAAATATAAATTTGTAATATGACGTTCAGGACAACCACTGCCAACTATTTATAAAGGTCCCATTTTGATATATCAGAATCGGGGATCACTGGTCAGATAAGTTTTCACACTTGTGACTTTATCACAGAAAATTAAAGTTCAAAAGCTGTGCACATTTCTACGTCTCATTTGCGTGTTTGAAAAAGCATTTGAAAGTGACAATCGCATACTTGAACTTAAGATTTAATATGCAGCTACACCAGTGCATATTTACAATCAGGGTGTTTTTCCTTCAGTCTAATGAAGTAAAAACTTCATTCCACATGGAATAAGAAGGGTTGAAGAGGTGTCTCCATAACTTGGAGGAGTTTGGGCTTACTGTGGACACCTTGGTCACTGATTGCCATGTCCAGGTTAAAAAGTTCATGAAGGAAGAGCACAAGGACAGAAATCATTATTTTGATGTATGGCATCTTGCAAAAGGTAATCACCATCAAACACTAAAACAAATTTTCTGTTTCTTACAAGGAGCAATATTAGATATTTACATATAGGCCTCAAAATAATTTATTTGTAAAGTTGAATAAATAATTGTTAGCTTTAGTAGACAGATCCATGTAAAATGCATTCATAATAATTTCCCATCTCATCATTTCCACTTATTTGTCACCTTTTTTATTTTCTTTTTTGTCTCATCTGCTCTATCAGTGCAATCTAAAAACAGTATGACTTGCAAGTACATGCATGTAGCAGCAAATAGAACCTCTTCAGCAAACAAACACTTTTGCACTTATTTATTTTTGATAGCAAGTATGTTAGGTAGTTAGGATGCAACAGTCTGAAGAATTCTATCATATTCTGTTTAATAGGTGTTTCAAAGAAACTGGAGACAGCAGCAAAGAAGAAAACATTCCGAGATATTCGTCCCTGGATTAAATCCATTGTGAACCACATTTATTGGGTTGCCTCATCTTCTGGTTCTAATGGCCTGCTGAAACGTGCAAAATGGTTGTTCATCATTAACCATGTCTCAGATATCCATGAAGGGCATAGTTTGGAGTTTCCAAAGTGTGAGCATGGTCCACTAGATGCTCATCACTGGATTAAAAAAGGTACAGTGATTCATATGTAGTACAACTCCTTCCTTGGCATACAATGATGAATATACATTTTTTATTATATATGTTTATTGTTTTTTCCCTGCAACGTGACCAGAGGATCGTAGCTACAGAAATCCATTTCATAAATGATTAATCATGTAATTTGCAAATTTGCATTTTCTCAACCCCCCCCTTCCCCCCTTGCCACAATCAGGTGGATATCAAGAGCATACATTTCAGAAGTCTGCATATTAACTGTAGTAATCTTTAGTGGTTAATGCCTCAGCATGATTGTGAATGACTAATTCTTTTCATGTGAGCTACTAGAGGGTACATGATCTAGCTTGCTACATTCTTTAGGGAGGGAAACATGCATTTTCTTGTGAATCATTTAATTTCAAGCAGGTAATGACACATTTATTACCAAATTTTATTCTGTTCAAAAATAACTTTGAAGATTAAACTGACTATATCTGCCAAGACACTGATCATTTATATTTCAGGGTCAAGGGCTTACAAGAAGTTAAGGGAGATTGTAGAAAGTCCATATCTTTTAAGAGATATTGAAAAATTATCCCCCTGCCACCAGACATATGGACTTGAAGTCTTCCACAGTGTTGTGACCCATTATGCACCCAAAAGCACCCATATCTTCTTTCCTGCAATGCAAGCAAGGTAGGTTGTCATCCATTTGGGACAAGAATGTGTAGAAACTGTGATAAGATTAAATACTTGTTGTTCTTTTAGTTCAAGGGCACTGATGCCATTACATCCAGTACACTAGGACATAGAAACTATTTTTCTTGTAAAAATGAGGAAATATTAGATGCTTCACCACATAAGGTGTGTATGTGGTGTGTGCAATGATTTTAACAAAATTTAAATGGGAGTTTGTCTGGATATTTTACCTTTTGCAACAGATGAGAACATACATATTCAACATCATATAGGTATATATTATTGAATTGCTATTAGTACTTCTTAACAGTGAAGTTGTCATATAGGTATATATTATTGAATTGCTATTAGTACTTCTTAACAGTGAAGTCGTCATATAGGTATATATTATTGAATTGCTATTAGCACTTCTTAACAGTGAAGTTGTCTTCTCAACCTTATTTTAAAATGAGGGCATTTATCATCCCTTGCTTGTAACAGAATACCTTATAATTTTTCAGACTGTTTATAGCTACACTGCACTATAATGAAAACTGTTCAAAGCGTCAGGCAAGGACTAGTGCTGGACAACTCAGATGGAAAGTGTGTTACCCCAAATCCAAAAAAGGACAGGAGGCAGTTGTCCAGCCATGCAAAGAAGAGTCAACATTTGGTTTGTTATTTCAGTAAATCTTACAAAAACTAACTTCATATTGTAATGGCAAGAGCATCATATTGTTTGAAGGCCAAGGCACAGAATGCGCTACAATATAGTTCCAATATAGCATACAACTTTCACACACCCCCAGCATATACATGCACACAAATAACAAACTTCACTAAAATATTTCTGAATTTGTTAAAATTGTTAAATATAACATAATTGTCTCCTTTGATCAATGTCTTGAAATTTGTATTTGGTAATTACATACTTAAACAGTGACTTGGTCATGATTATTCTTTTATAGATTACATCCAAGAGTTGAAAGAAGCAGTCCTGACAAGAAGGGCCTCATTACCCAAGTATGAACAGGCTTTCAAGGAGGCACAGAAAGTCTTAGGAGATGTCCCAGAAAACCTAACTGAGAACTATGCTAAAGTAGATAAAGAGTCTCTAGTAGAGAAGCACAACTCAAGATTTCCATTCAAACCTATGTAGACTGTTTATTCCTGATTGGAAAGAGACTGTATATAGTTGCAACATATTTTCTATTTCAATCTTTGAAGCCATATTATTAATCCAGTCCTGTGAGGGGGTGTGTATATATTTGAAGTAAGAAAAAAAATGGTGAATAAATTCTCTTTCATACTTTCCAACAGCTTTCGATATTTAAAAGGAACTTAGTGTGTATATATATATATATATATATATATATATATATATATATATATATATATATATATATATAAAGCCTAATGTCTGATTTAGTTTTATTTGTAATTAATTATTAAATAGTCATGTACTTGAATCCAACATAATTTGACAGAGGATCAGGATATGTGTCCCGTATATTACAGACCACACAAGATGGAAGTATTCTTCTATTTCCCTTTCCAAGGTGATACCAGATCCAACTCACAAATTGGCGATAAGCTACATATCTGTATGCCCTGGGAAAGAAGAAAAAGGTGTTACTTAAGTTGTTATTCAAAACATTATTTTCATCAGTCATAATCTTCAATAAAACTGCTTACATTAAATATACACAAGAATTTATTTTTGTCAACAGTGACTAATAAAAAGAGCTTTACCATTAAATTTGTGTACATTTTTTTTATATTTTCCAACACGGTTTATTTTAAAACAGAAACACAAGAAAATAGGCATAGATGTGTGAATTCTCAAATCAGACTTACAAGTTCTCTTGGATTGTGTATTAGTGTCTGTTTCCCATTTTACTATTTTCCCATAGCAGTGTTATGCTATTCCTTCCTTATCTGTCTCCTATCTTTACAAATTTCCCCCTTTATCTTAAAAAATGAACAGGAGAGAGGGGGTACTTGTGCATTTTTGGTTTTGAATGCCTATAAAAGAGATCATTCTCTACAGCTCTAATTCTAATATGATGATTGATATCTAGAAGCTTAAACTTCAAAGCTAGTGTAGATACAAATGGCCTAAAAGGGCATGGACTTACTCATTCATGGGTTCA
>JAECUM010008468.1:0-38548 GCA_016617855.1 Megalonaias nervosa | reverse complement strand
GTGCAGTTACCAGAGCTATGTCAAAGAAAGTTCTTGAAAATGATTTTGATAAGGAAAATATTCCTTTAGCTGACACATGTATTGGTCAGGCTTTTGATGAGGTCACTTTCACTCCTAATTTGGATCAATCAAAAGATATTGATCACAGTGATTCTCTTCTGACTACTCATTCTCTTTTATCTAATCAGGGTGACAAACGGCAATCACTTGTCGCCGAACAGGAAAAAGATCCTGAGATCTCCTGTTTGTTTCAGACGGCCATTAGTGAAACTGAAGCCACTGAAGTACCTGTCTGTTATTTCATTAAAAATGGAATTCTTATGAGAAAATGAAGACCTCCTGAGGAACCTGCTAATGACGAGTGGTCAGTGAACTATCAGATTTTAGTTCCAAAATCTTACAGACAGGAAAATACTTAGCTTTGCCCATGAAACTCCTCTGGCTGGTCATTCAGGGGTAAATAAAACTTATCACAAGATCTTGACTCACTTTCATTCGCCAAAAATCAAAGTGATGTTTATAAATTTTGTAGATCTTGTCATACTTGTCAAATGGTAGGAAAACCCAATCAGAAGATACCTAAGGCTCATCTGCAACCAATTCCTGCATTTGACGAACCATTTAGCAGAATTATGGTAAATTGTGTTGGTCGCTTACCTAAGACCAAGTCAGGCAACCAATATTTGTTGACCATTATGTGTGCGTCAACAAGATTCCCAGAAACAATTCCTTTGAGGAATATTAAGGCAAAAATCATAGCGAAAGCTTTGATAATTTTTTTTTTTACTCAATTTAGCCTTCTTAAATCTGTCCAATATGGTCAAAGGTGAAATTTCATGTCTGGAATTTTCCAACTTGTTATGCTTGAATTTGGCACTCAGCAATTCAAGTCAAAAGTGAAACTATGGTTTCACAGAACTTTACTTGAGAGAAGTTCTGAGTTTTGTAATAGAGTTCATTTTCTCCTGCTCATTCTTCAACATTTTCTTCAAATTATATTTTATGGCCCTTAGAAGGTAAAGAAGAAAATGAATGAGTTAAATTATAATAATAGTACTCTGATCTAAATAAATTAATGGAGTACTAGTATATTGAAAGAGATAGCCAGGCAAATTATGCAATTAATTTACTTGTACCTGTCCCACAAACTGAGGATTTAAGTGAAGAAATTCGATCGGTCACTGTTGATCTTGGAGTAACAAATCTTCGGAATTCGTAAATTATGGAAAATCTGGACCAGAAACTTTTACATTTGCAAAAACAAGAAAGGAATGAACTTAAACAGTTATTATTCAAATATGAGCACTTGTTTCCAGATATTCCTACCAGGACAAACAAAATTTTTCATGACTTTGAAATTGTGAATTCAAAACCTGTGAAACAACACCCACACAGGATGAACCCTCTCAAACAGGAATACTTGAAAATGGAAATTCAGTATTTGCTGGAGAACGATTTTATAGAGCCCAGTAAAAGTGATTGGAGTTCACTATGTATACTTGTTCCGAAACCGGATAAAACTTTCCGTATGTGCACTGATTATAGGAAGGTGAACAGTGTGACAAAAACAGATTCATTTCCATTACCAAGAATCGTTTACTGTATTGATAAAATTGGGAATGCCAAGTACGTCACCAAATTTGACATTCTGAAAGGATTTTGGCAAATTCCACTAACGGAAACAACAAAGCAAATTTCGGCATTTGTGACTCCAGATGGACTCTATCAATATAAAGTAATGCCGTTAAGGATGAAGGGTTCGCCAAGTACTTTTCAACGCTTGATGAATATGATTACCTCTGGTCTAGATAATTGTGATGCTTACATCGATGATGTCATCATCTACAACGACACCTGGAAAGAACATCTAACCACGATTCGGAAATTCTTCGAAGATGCAAATTTGACAATCAATTTATCTAAAAGTGAGTTTTGCCGTGCTTGTTTAACTTTTCTAGGACATATTGTGGGACATGGTCAAGTTAAACCTATAGACGCTAAGGTCAAAGCAATCTCTCATTTCCCTGTGCCTGTCAGTAAAAAGCAATTGATGCGATTTTTGGGTATGGCCGGATACTATCGAAAGTTTTGTTCCAATTTTTCTAATATTGCTGAACCCCTGACAAACTTGTTGAGTAAGATAAACAAGTTTCTTTGGACTGAAAAATATCAGGAGGTTTTTGATAGATTAAAAGCCATACTCAAAAGTCCGCCGGTTCTCACAGCTCCAAATTTCAGTCAATCTTTTAAATAATCTGTTGATGCAAGTGATGTTGGGGTTGCAGCAGTATTGATTCAAGAAGATAGAAATGGTGTTGATCACCCAGCGTGCTATTTCTCTAAGACATTAAATAAGCACCAAAGAAATTACTCAACAGTCGAGAAGGAATGTTTGACTTTAATATTGGCATTGCAGCATTTTGAAGTTTACATTAGCTCAGCTCCTTCTCCGGTTGTTGTGTTTAGTGATCACAACCCCCTTACCTTCATTGACAAGATGAAAAATAAAGATCAAAGATTATTAAGGTGGAGTTTGTTTTTTGCAAGAATATAATCTCAACATCAGGCACATAAAAGGAAAAGACAATTTGATTGCAGATGCACTTTCCCGTCTATAGAAATATTATTTCATGTACCCATTGTATAATTCATACGAGTTTTCTTATGTAATTTTATTTTACCGCATGTGCAATTTACGTATGGCAGAATGAAAGCTTTATTATATAAATCTTTTTTTTTCTTTATGGGGAAAGTGTTACGTATATGTAATTAAATTGCTTGTGTGTTACTTTTAAAATTCTTTTTTTATTTTATTTTTGTTTCATTACATTTTATTGTAATGGTTATTTTCACGTGATTGGATATTTTTTTCCCAGTAAATTTAGTTTGTATAGAACGTAAAAGATATTGCATTAGCACTATTTTTAGCTCATTCTGGTTCATAGATTTTTGTAAACATCGAGTGAAAACGATTGGCTATTGCCAAGGTCTTTTACAATCCACGTGTTAGCTGAACTGTAAACAGTCTTTCTTTTCTTATATATTTTCAGTGTGAGAATTTGATTCTTAGATAGGGCTATTCTTGCATACGTGATAAATGGAACTTTTTTTTATTGCGATGTACAAATTAGTAAATCACGTAGCCTATCACGTGAGCTACCATGAGATCTAAAATCGCGGCTTTAAACAGACGCTCTCTAGTAGATTTAGTCAGTCATATGTCCACACCTTGAAAGTACAAGGTGTTTATATTGTTGAAGCCAGATTGTTTTAGAAGTTCATTTGTTTTTGGAATTTAATAATTTATTCTCTAGAAAACTAAACAAGTGCTTTATATTTATAAAAGTTCTGGGAGAAAGAAATTCAGTGAAAATTGTTTCTGGAGTTTAACGGAAACATTATAAACTGTGATTCAATCGAGGATCTGTCACCACCAGTACAACGACCTAATCTGACGTCATCGCCTCCATATTCGAATTTCATCGAGATTCGAACCCGGATTCTATCAGAACTGTTTAGTAATAGAACGTGTATTTTTTCAATCTTAGGATTAAAGTTTTGATTATATTCACAAACCGTAAGTCCTATTTCCAATTTTTACATTGTTTTCTAGGGAAATAAATTATTTTGTTAAAATATACAAAGCTTGTTGGCTTCACTCTTTCCTCTTGTTATTTTTGTACGAGGCTACACGTAACACCAGCGACTTTTCTTCATGACATCTCCCAGTTCTTCGGCCTTTTTCTTTGGCTATCAGATCGTTTTACTGTTACCTCATTGATAACTTCTGTATCCAGGACTCTGTTTTTGACCGAATTTGTTATTTGTATGCTGTGTACTTTTCGTAGACCTTGCAAATTAGCTAGGACTAGTTCTCTGATATCAGAATTGTTTAAAGTACCTATGGAACATGGTCTGCGACACTACAAGAACGCGGATTTCATTAAGTTTGTCAATTTGTTTCAGGCGAAAGGAGACAAATTTGCGAACAAGTGCAGGCGCGACCTCAAAATCAATAGCAAATGAGTGTGTGGCTGAAACTGGTCAATACACCAAGTCCTGTAACTCCCTTGGCGAACGCTAAATTACCCAGCATATTTACGATACCGTGATTCACTTTGACCACGCCCTGATACTTTGTTGCAGAGGTGTAGCCGGTCCTCCATTCCGCGGTTCAGTTTTGTCTTGAGTCTCGCGGATCATTTTGAGGCGAAGTCTCGTGGGTCAGCTGTGCAGCAAGTTTTGGGTACAATGGTTAGTGGGTCGTTATAATTCTTCTGTAAGCAAAGTAAAATGAACCTTGAAATCGCACTAGGATTTCACTTTTTCCAAGCCTACACCATCAAATGAAGTAGTTATATTTTTGTGGGTTAAAGAAAACTGTGACACGCCTTCATCTTCTATGTCTGGTAGCTGATTGCTTGCGTTTTTGCTCAAAGAGCAGTTCAACGCGAGTTCTAATTATTGGCCATATTCGTGCCGAAGTGCAGACGAAAGATTAAGTGGCTTAAAATCTCATCGGCCCTGCATTGATGTTGAGACCCTCACACCTCATTACGTTTCCAGACCTTAACGCAAAGCTAATTGTAAGGCTTTCGTGTAAGGCCTTAGCCTGGACGGTAGTATTGCCATTCAGTTCATTTACACAGATTTCAAGCGACGCCCATGATCCGTCATACCGACTACCGACCCCCGTGGAGGTTAATGAAGTAAAAACCGTCATTGTGTCATTGTTGTTGCTGAGTGTAAAACTCATTATTTTTTTCAATCTTGCGTTGAACCTCAGCAATACACATCGGACGCATTTATTGCAGTAACCGCACCAACTGTATAATTATGCAAGATGTTGAGTACGCAGGATCTTCCTTTGAAAAAAAAAGCGATTTAAGCGCCAGCGTAGATCTAAAGGGTCGTTAACTGGTCTCGTGCGGCATACCTGACCAGGTCGGTCTTTGTTGTTATCTACTGTAGGTAATCGCCAGCCTCGAGACCTGCTGGGCAAGATTCAATACTAAATGGTAGACGATTGCTGAGCCGCCACCAAAGACGCCAGGACCAAGTATTCTCATAGTGTGTCGGTGGAATTCTATTATTTCTTAATTTTAAGGGTGATATTGTGCTCCATGATATTAAGTGGCTTTTGATTTTCATCTAGAATACGTATCAAGAGCTCACATATGCCACGATCACATAATCTGCGCCACTATAGTTTTGCATAGAAGACAGTACGAAGATCGCCGTAGGATTAATCATCCACAGGAATAACTTGCATTTTTTCCCATCAAGAATAGTGTTCGTTGATTTTATCTAATGGAGCTAAACATAAAACTGAGAGATGTTGATAAATTTCAGCTTTGAATCCGGATATGCTGCCAACATTAGCGAAGATAACCGCCTGCCTTTGGGTGACTCAACTCGATTAATTGTGGTATTGTAGTCCGGTTTTCTTCCGGTGCAGTAGACAGGCAGTGTTTTCTTTATAAAGAGATTCCAGGTTTAATATCTATTGGGTATTGTACAGTTTGGCATAATGCCTGTCTGATATAAAAATTAAATCACATTTGAGAGGCTGTTCAGAAAGTCTGGTTGCAAAGTTGGTCCAGACATTCTAAGTAAATATGATAGATGTGTGCATAAAGGTAATAATAATGAAATGTATGTCGATTTCCATAGACAGACTCAGTGTGTGGGTGTTTTAAGGACCATTCAGTTGTTGTTGTTGTTGTTGTTGTAGGGTTTAACGCCATTTTGCACCACAAGATAGGCTATACATGAAGGCCAGTATAACTGGTGTAGGAAGAACCCTGGAAAACCCGGGAAGAACCACTGACCCACTAGAAGCTATTGACAAGCTTTTTCACGTACACACACGTTAGCCGAGCCTGAGACTCGAACCCACGCAGAGGTGAGATGGCAGTGATCCGGAACGGCGAGCGCTTTAGACCACTAGGCCTCTCGGGGCCCCAGGATCTTTCCCTATAGTAGTATTGCACATGTCAAAGATAGTTCAATAGTGAGAAAACTGAGCGGATAGCATTTAAATAGATGGTTCGATAGTGAGAAAACTGAGCGGATACCATTTAATGAGAGAATTAAACATTGAGAATGTCGCAGATAAGCGAATGTGTGTTACTTCCACCATAGCAGATGACATTTTGGATGGATTAAAGATTCAAAGACAAAGAAGAAACTTGACAGACTTTAGAAAGTCTAATTTCAGAGACAAAACCTAAATATGCACTTGAGTCATCAGGTAACATCACACAACCAATACAGGAACTTGAAGAAATAGAAATGCAAGATTTGTATTGCACAAATCCATGTATTGAGAATCAATTAATTATTGCACAATTTGAAATGAAATAGATTAGTTGTTTGATGATGTTCAAATGTGCAATATTTACCTTCTGATCATAATGGAGAACTTCCATCTGCAAAGAAGACATTTATTGCTCCAGAAACGGAACGAGAATTAAGAAAATATGTCATTGTTGTAGAAGTTCTCAAATAAAAAATAGAACATATGACGTTAGGATGCATGAAAAGTAGACTGAAGAGTTAACTACGACACAGCAAGAATAAAGACATGAGCAAAAAGGCTGTATTCAAGAACAGCTAACAAGTGTTCAAAGCAAGATAGTCTAATATATGGACATCTAACAAATCAAAAACATTACTGAGAAACAAAATACTTTTGAAGTCGAAGTTGTGCACGACCAAGTGCAAAAATACTTGAACGAAAACAAAAACGAAACGGTAGATCCCTCTATGAAACGACAAGTGTTTCTCGAGACTCCAAGGTACTTCTAACGGTTGAGAATTACTGCAGGCTATTATTTTAACGGTCAACATCTGGTGGGCACGATTGCTACCAGGTTCAAGGAAGTGTTTGGCAAACCTCTAATTAAACAGAAAAAAGTGTCACGATCGAGTACCATAAAGTGGCTCGCCGCCTGCTGATGAAATTTCAGGATAACAATATGTTGTCTATGACATTTTGTCGTGAATTAACATTTTGGTTGGAGACCTCAAGAGGGTCAGTGGATCAGTCATGCCACCCATCTTCGACAACGTGACTTTTGCGCACTTTTTCGATTCGCGGTAGAACTGAACCAAGGATTAAATTTGCTCTTTCTGTACTCCTATGTGGTGGAGTACAATGTGGTGGGACACACATCCGTACCGTTACTGCGAGTCCTTCCTTTCAAAGTGAATTCTGCCATGTCCTATGACGAGGAAGGTAGAAATACCTATCACGTTCACCGCGAGTTTGTATATCCTCACTATTTACACGTTAGTGAGTCGTATTTCGACACTGTCAACATTGCTATGAAAGGAGATCTGGGACAAAATATGCCATTCTTCAAAGGGAAAGTTACGGTAAAACTCCATTTTCGGAAACGATTCTTTAACGACTTGTAAGTCATGTACTCTCTGTACCAAGGAGACGCTCAACAGCGAGGACATGGTTTAGAAGATATGCTGAAATCGGCGTCTCGTTTGGTGGCCCCAGTTTTGAAACCGATGATGACACGAGGATTGCACGCTTTGAAAGATGCCACTTTGATGCAGGTAAAGAATTTCTTCATAATATAATAATCGACAAACAAAATCCCCAAAAAGCTTTCTTGAGAGCAGGCAAAAATGTCTTGCTTCAAACTGGCAAAGACAGACTGGGCCGAAGAGAAACTCCTATAAATGCCCTGGACTCTACCGAGTCAGGCATTCCTGCTTTCCTGACGCCACAGCAAGGACAAGGTATAAAGAGACGACGAAGACACCCCTCCAGAGGATTTCACACACCCAGAGCTAGAAAGACCAAAAAACGAAGAACCGCCAGAGACTTAGACGTTTTTTATTCTTAAATCACAGGGAGAAAAATGATGCACCGAGAGTCTTGCGCCTGTTCCAAGTCGGAACTGGATCTGATTGCCATGCCACCCACCATGATGAAGATGCAAGAATCCCAATGGCTCGAATTTCATCCCGTCCCCTCTATGACAGCCTCAGCTCCCATCGAATTTGAAATCAAAGGACAGCCCAAAGATTACATCGATTTGAATAGCAGTTACTTGTATTTGAAAGTCAAAGTGATCAAAACGGACGACAGCAATCCTGGAGCGATACTAGAGTAGCTCCCTTCAACAATTTCATGCATTCCTTGTTCAGCGAAGTGGATGGACTTGAATAACAAATTTGTCAGCAGCAGCATAGATACTTACCCTTACCGAACGTAACTCAAAGATCTCTTGACGTATGGAAAAGAAGCCAAGAACACTCATCTGGATGCTTCCTTGGCATGGAAACCTAACACATCATGCGTGAACAAGTTTGGAGACACAGGCCTAACAGAAGATAGCAATCTTCACAATGTGGGGTTTAACGACCGTCGAAAGAAAATCCCGCAAAGACGTAGTTTAGAACTGATGGATCGTTTGCATTTGAATATGTGGTTGCAAGAGAAGTATTTGCTGAACGGAGTGGATGTCCGCCTAAGACTGAATCTCAGCAGTGCCGCTTTCCATTTGATGGCTAATGCCAACGAGTACAAAACCAAAATCGATGAAGCCAGACTCTACGTGCGACTCGTGGAAGTGTTACCTAAAGTGGAAAAGGACATCAGTCACACTTTGAGCAGAACGACCGCCAAGTATCCGATACGACGCGTGGAAGTGAAAAACTTCAGCATTCCCGCTAGACAGCGATTCATGATCGAAGATCATGTGTTCCAAGGACAGTTACCCAAATGTTTAATAATTGGTATCGTCAGCAATGCAGCATTCAACGGAGCCCACCATCAAAATCCTTTCGAGTTTTAGCATTTTGACGTATCCAAGATCGAGGTCAGTCGAGATGGCAAGACCATGTGTACCAGATCCTTCTAACTTAACTTTAACAAGAACAATTACTTGAGTTCGTACTTGTCCCTGTACGAAGCTACCGGATAGTTAGGGACTAACACCAGTCACGGCATTTCGTACGAAGATTATGTAGGAGGTTACGCTTTGTGGGCTTTTGATTTCACTCCAGACCAAGACAGCGACGAGGGACATTTCCACCCCATAAAATCCGGCAAGATTCGGGTGGAACTTCAGTTTGCAGATCCTCTAGACTACATGGCGAACGTCATCCTGTATGCCGAATTTGATAATACGATAGAAATCAACAGTTCGAGAGAAGTCATTCTAGACTATTAGAAGCTATGGAAGACTCTTATCCTTCTTTGAATGGTAGAGAATCTTTGGAAATGGAATGGGAGGATATCGTGGAAGTAGAAACACTCACCAAAAAAAGACGAAGACGAAGAGGAGATGGTGATGTCCAGGTGGCCAGAACAAGAAGAACATTTAGTCTCCTGTTTTGCCAAACATCTGGCAGAAACCATTACTGGGTTGACCAAGAAAGATTGTTATGTATGTCAAAACGATCATCCCAGTAAAAATTAACACCATAGATTCCTAATGATGAGTCAAGGAGAAAAATTGGACGAGAATCTGCATGACTCTTGGGATCTCATCTCGGAAAAAGAAGTGTTGCATCAGTGGAATCAAGACTTGCGTGATCATTCTTTCCCTCCATTGACTGCTCTAGAGATCCATCGCATCGAATCTCTCTTGCTCAAAGTACGGAGACGAAGCAAAGAGACAATTACTTGACAGTGATTTTTAAGCAAAAAGTCAGAATTAAATTGATGACTTATCATTACTTTTGAATTAAAGAAAAAAAACCATAACAAAATGGATACCTGGGAACTTTATTACCTTTAAAAAAACAGTTCTTACACCGCTTCTTGGAATCCTGAACTTTCTCATCGCAAACCTAACGACCATCAAGTTTATGTCATCAACACGGACGACAGTCATCTCCCAGGAACTCACTGGGTAGCCGTTTACTTTCCCCATGATGACCGTGTGGAGCATTTTGATTCCTATGGATTACCGCCTTTGGAAGACGACATCATCGACTTTATGGGAAGAAATGCTTAGACGACTCGCTTCAATAATGTGAAATTACAGGGCACAGATTCTATGGTGTGTGGATAATAGTGTGTGTATTTTCTTCATCAACGCAGTCTTGTATATCCCTTAGAACATTTAGTGACTTATTTTGATCGTGACTCTTCTAGAAACGATAAAAAAAATAGATCGATAGCTTTGCGACCATTATGGCTATCTCTTGTCTTTAGCTAGGAAACGTAGTGTACATCAATGGCCAAATGACCTCCATCCGTGGAAGTCTAACTTGACTTCACAACGTTGTCAACCTTGTCAAAAATATGTTCTTGGATATTGCATGAATTGTTACATTATGTGTTGGTTAATTGTGGATTAAATAAAAATGTTATCTTTTGAAAAAATGTGTTGGTATTTTGTTTAAAGTTTTTTTAATACTATTCATGCTCTTCGACTTATCTCTATCCCTCACCATGAGATAAGCTATACAGCGTTCCTACCAAAAAACAAAAATCGTAGAGATGTTTTCTATCGCGTCTGCGCTTGAGCCCTATAAAGCGAGGCGGTCTCCAGTCTGACCATCCATTGTTGACTCGTCCAGACTAGCAAAGCTGAACAAAGCCCACGTAAAGGCTATATGAATTTACATCGTGTCAGGCAAAACCTGATACTCAAGCCTGATGAGATTAAAAATGTCAGCATGCAAAAAGTACAGACTTCAGAAACAGCAGAGAGAACAGCAACAGCAGCAACAACAGCAGGAGCCAGACAGAGGTTTTGTGGACTGCCGTGTGGACATGAAAGAGTTCTCCTTCTCCTTCCGAAGAAGCAGACCCTATCCTGTACGTTTGTTTGTTTGTGTGTGTTTGTGTATGTGTGCACGTTACGTTTCTTTGTGTATGTGTATGTGTGTCTTTTTTCCCCTAACCAACCCCTTGTCTCTACCCTTATGAATGTTTGTTTTGTGTGAATATGAAGTTGTGTCATTATAAACACTAACACGTTTGATGGCTGCCTGAAGAGAATCTTAATCTACAGTCCAGAGGTCAGAGGAAGTTCAGAGGAAGTTTGAGGAAGAGAAGAAAACTTGTGAGATGTCCTCTGTGTTAACTGAATGGTGTTCACAAAAAAAACAAACAACAAAGGCCCTTTTCAGGGCCACTCCATTGCCTCGAAAAGATATCTATTCTCTCTTGCCTAAAATATTTTTAGTCGATTTTTGGTGTGATAGATTTATGTTCATAAATCTATGTTTGTGTCATATGTCTTTGTCTCTGTCGATGTCTCTAACCCTGTCTCTAACAACATCTCTATGTCTATGTCTCTATTTTTCCCTAAAGTAACGCGTATACAGGTCAGCCCCTTGCCACACTTTTCCGCCCAAATGAGGTCAGCCACTTGTAACATTGTTGCCAGTGTCCTGTACCGTGACGTTACCCCTGTTCAAATCCCTTGTCCCTAGACCGTCCCAATCCATTGTCGCTATATATTCCCAATGTTAAATTTCCCATGTTAATTTCCCATTGTTCCCAGCAGCAGAAACAACAGCAGAAGCCAGACAGAGGTTTGAGAACTACCTTGTGGACCCAAAAGAGTATAAGTCCTCCAACAAAACAGCCCTTTGCAGGGCTAACCCCAACAATCTAGAAAAGAGATTCTAGTCAAATTGCAAAACTATTTGTCTGTTTTTGTGTTTGTCTGTAGTTAAGAAATAGAAGTGTACCTATAAACACTTCGTTTTTTGGCTTGTAAGATAGTGTGTATGTGTTTGTCTGTAGGTAAAAAGTAGAAGTGTGCCTATAAACACTTCGTTTCCCTGACTTGTAAGATAGTCTCTGTGTGTTTGTTAGGTAGGAGTGGTAATAAAGTGTGTTTGTAGGAAAAAAGTGAACGTGAGTGTTTCTTTTAGGTCGCGCGTTCCAGGTTATGAATAGTAAAGTAGGTATTGTTAGTTTTTGTGCAAGGGGGTGGTTTCCTTCACGTCCGTGCTTGATACATATAAATCAAAGCGTTCGTCAGTCTGGCTACCCATCGTCAACAAGACAACTTCAAAGAAAATGAGCAGAATAAGCAAACTTCTTGAACTCCAAATGCACCTGGAGCATGCCATGCGCATCCTAGATGAACTGGCCATGGAAGCCATAGCAGAAGCACCTAGGATTGAAGAAGAAGAGGAGAAGAAAAAGAAAGAAGAGGAGAAGGAACAGAAGAGGGAGATCCTGCCTCGCCTCATACTTAGGTCTCTGTGTGAGGTGAATCCTGAGGTGAGGACGCCAACGCCACCACGTCAGCCACAGCCACAAGCACTATCACCAGTATCAAGAGCCGCTGTCCCCCAGATGGAAAACTGGGAGACGTTGAAGAGACAGCGGCAAGAGTGGGAGCCATGATGTCGGCAGGAGATAAGGAGGCCTCATCATTTCCGCGTGCAAAATAGAAGACAGAGGGAAGTCTTCACTATCCCTCAGGGTGAAAACTGAGATTATGAAGCCACTCAACCTACCCCCCGGCCTCTGCGCTCCCAACCAGACGTATTAATTGGAAGCAGGATTGGAGCCGACGTTGCGTGTGTGGTGCCCGGCCTGGTGCAGGTATTAGCCAGGTGTATCTGGAGTTATAAAAACAGCCCTTCTCAGGGCTAACCAGATCTCTAGAAAAGACAGTGACTGATCAAGTTGCCGATCATATAATTATATGTATGTGTATATTATTTGTGTGTTTGTGTGCGCACGTACGTTTGTTTGTGTGTGTGTGTATTTTTGTTTGTGTGCTTGCGCGTACGTGTGTGTGTTTGTGTGTCTTCCCTTAACAAACCCTTGTCCCTACACTCATGAGTGTTTCTTTCATGTGAATGTGGAGTAGTGTGGAGTAGTGTGACTATAAACACTAACTCCTTTGCTAATGTGATTGTAGGTAATGGTGTGTTTTGTATAGAAAAACGTTCCTTCTCCAACTATGCATTGATAGAAAGTATAGTGGTTTTGTTAGTACTAGTGTGTTGCTTTGCATAAAAATTATTTTAGGTTAGCACTCTCATCATTGTAAATTGTTTGGTAGGTGATATTAGTAGTTGGAAAGAGGGGATGTTTTCCTTCCCGTCCGTACTTGAGACATATAATGTAAAGCTTTCGTCATACGCGCCATTCAACATTGAATAATCAAAGAATATGGCAACCAAATATTTGGACAAAATGAACAAGCTACAGAAAGTTGTGGACAATATTGGGATAGTGGAGTAAATCATGGTCCGGTTGGAAGATGGTTGTTATAGTCCCCACCGTCTCAAAATGGAGATCAATAATTTAAGGAAGGCGAAGGAAAGGCTAAGAGAACTAATTAAATAAGAAAAAGAAGAAAAATAGGATGAAGAGGATAAAGAACAAATGAAAAGATGGAATGAAAAAATTGATAAAGAAGAGGAGAATGAAATGAGGGAGAAGGAGGAGAAGGAGAAACAGGAGGATGAAAAGGATGAGAAGAAAAAGAAGAATGTAGTGGAGAAAATAAAGTGTTGGTGAAGGAGAAGACGAGAAGACGGAAATTAGAAGACAAAGAAGAAGTTACTCAAAGGCCCTTTTCATGGCCACTCCATTGCCTCGAAAAGATATTTATTCTCTCTTGCCATATTTGTGTATTTGTTCGTCTGTCTATGTATATGGCTATGTATGTATATCCCTATAAATGTTTATATGTTTATGTCTCTATTTGTCCCAAGAGTAGCGAGCATTTAAGTCAGCCCCTTGCCACACTGTTCCGCCCGATTGATGTCAGCCACTTGCAACATTGTTGCCAGTGTCCAGTACCGTGACGTCACCCCTGTTCCATTCCTATTGTCCCTATACAGGCCCAATATTCCATGTTAATATCCCATTGCCCCTTAGGTGCCGGCCCTGTATTCCCCATGTTAAAGTCCCATTGTCCCACAAGTACATCTTCACTTAACATTGAAGTCCTATTGTTCCTCAAGTGCCCCCTATAACTACTACTAGTGGTGCAGAATTCCTACTGCCTACTAACCGATGTTTGTGGAAGGTACTCACGCACACACACACCCATATATATGAATGACATTTACAAATGTGGCTTCTCTGATGAAACTAAGTAGGACACATACAGCATCGCCTCGGGGAAAATCTGTGTATAATGTAGAGAAATACAACGCGGAGAGAAACCGAGTATTGCGTATTAGTTGCTAAATCAAATTGGGGGTAAATTTAAGTGATAAATGGAGATATCTGGAAATATGCCTCCATTATTTTCCCCTATGGTGATGCTTTTGGTTATATCTGTTGCAGGTAAGATGCAAACTGACATTAACATGTTTGTTATAAACTTCAAATGTATGACTTAAGATTATAGATTTAGGATAGTCTGGTCGCATTCTCATAGCTATACCAAAGTAAGCGTCAAAACCGAAGGCGTTCAAGGCCGTCGTCACAGAATGTCTTTTGGTTCGGCTATGATGTCCATTTTAAACAGTAAATCTCCAACTATTTTGATCTCTTTACAGAACTGAGCATTTATCTTGCTGATTATTGTAGGACGTCTTGCTTTAAAGAATGATAATTTTCTACATATCTGAATGTAAATATTCAATGCCCAAAATGGCAATGTTATACAAGTGATTGTTTTAGCCCAATCACGATTTCTGGGTATTCATCTATGTGCTTCTATCTATTGTCCAACTGGTGATTTTAAAAGCAGCAAAAACAAATGATCTTAATATAATACGGGTACCATGGAAAAATACAACAAATGATCTTAATATAATACGGGCACCATGCAAAAATACAACAAATGATCTTAATATAATACGGGCACCATGGAAAAATACAACAAATGATCATAATATAATACGGGTACCACGGAAAAATACAACAATCAGTAACTAACAACTGCTCAAAATGCTCACTTTCATCGGCAAAGACAGCTGACATTTGACCACCCGCAATTTATTGTTTCCTTTGGATCTAATGATTCTGTCTGTTTTTAAATACGAATCCGTTCAAAACTGGTATAAAAAAATATTTCATGTGTAAAAAAGAAATCTGACAAAATTATTTTGTTATTTCTAATTAATGATTCTTAGTCTGAATAAATCGTTCTTAAATCATTTCAAGGGTTCCAGGGAAAAAAACCCCGCAGCATATCTATAGTCTAGATCACAGCGTGAAAACTATGTCCCAATCACTCTGATTTTTTTTTGAACCCCATAACAGATTCATCTCTTCATTATGTGTTGTACAGGACTATGGGCGATGATGGTTCTCAAACCAACAGCTTCTGCAGAAAAGGCAACTCAACAAATGACACCGATACTTGAAACTTCTGACGCGTTGATAACAATGGTAGGAAACATTCCAAAACTGACGAGTCACAGTGGCGGCATTAGTGATAATACTGCTCAGATTCTCGGCGAAATATTGTGTGCATATTGTCTAAAGACGAAGCTTCCGATTGAATGCGAACCCATGTGCCAGTACAACGTTAACCCGAGTTAAGACTTATTTTCTGAAACTTCATACAGTATACAAGTATTTAGTAATTTGAGATAGGATTAAGTCTTCGTATTACTTGTTAGGGTCGCGTTCTGTGGTGTAGGACGTAAAGCACAAATCTTCGACTTCGAAAGACTTGGTGATGAGTCATGCACATATGAAGCAAGAAAAAAGTAAAAGTAACAAAAACATGCAAGTTTAAGAACCATTTACTTGACAACGACTGTTGTCTTGAGGCCATTGGAAATACTGGAAACAATGGGTATCAAGCCAGCCTCACTCAGGCGTTGTTTAATTCGCTCAGTAGTGAAACCTCTTGCGTGTAACAATATAAATATTATCCAGTTAAATATGGGTATTCTAATATATCAGTTTATGTCATCGCTTTGCTTAAAAATAATTTCGCAATCATGTCTTTGAATAAATCTCATGAAACAAATACAATGAAAGCTGTTGTAGAGGACACCACCATAAGAAGGACACCTATTCACAAACACCAGTATTTAAAGCACATTACCTTCTTTAACTATAAATTTAACCTTTATGTAAAGGATACTTGTCCATAAATGATTAAATCTGATGGTTCACTGAGTGTGCTTTCTTGATAGATTTCATTGCAGGCTTTCCTACAGCATTTTTTTAAATGACTGTGTATTTCTGTTTACATCGTTGTACCACGTTCGCTGACAAATGGGCTTTCGTGGATTGAAAAGGAAAACTCTAATTCAGACCGTTTTGCTCATTTCTGTATTGGATACTGAGTACAAAGTTAATATAATTTTTTAAAAATTTTTTAGCATTATGACCCCACTCCACACACTCCGTTATTTTTTGATCGGTTAAGTAAGGATGGCGATTATGATTATTATGGGATTAGGTGGGTGATCGTACTCATCCGATGATGAAGCTAATGCATTGAGGAGAATTCATACTTACGTGGGCTTGGTTCTCAGATATCCAGCACAAAGCTAGTGTCGTTCATCCAGGCTTAGATCTGTAAATTCATCTTTAATCTCTGTTATCAACAGAAGACGGTTCCATTAAAACTTTATAGAAGTGAAACCACAAGGACATATGACCCCATTTCAATTGTCGGCAAAGTCATTTTGCAGGGGAGACAATTATAATAGAATTGAACCGGAATTTAAGTCGGACGAATTACTAACCCTTGATATAACATTTCTTTCAAAAGCCTCCACACCACCCACCTCCGATATAACTGTATTTGTAGAAGGCACTTTGTTTTCAAAACGCTATCGTCTGACAAAGCTTGTGTGATGTATTTATATCGTGTCCTTAACACTTGGTCCATTACTGTAGATTGCAATGATCTATAAATAGGTGTATACAGGTGTTATTCATATCTATATATTTTTGTAACTCAAATTATTTTATTTATTTGTCGTAATTTTTATTCAAGGTTGTAAACTGTATAGAATAGTTTTTGTTATAAATTGTGTACATGGCCTGGCTCTGTTAAGAACGCATCTTGATAACGTCAAAGTTCGAGAACCAGTACATACCCGGTATTGAAATTTATATGGGACTTTTCATTCGTTGAGGACTTTCATAGACCTTTATAAGGACTAGTTTGGATTCACTTCATAATATTCTAAGTCCCTCTCACATTTTTTCATTTATAACTTTGATAATTAAATTGTTTAAGTTTTATAAAACTTGTTGGTTTTGCTTCTTTTCTGTTACATAAGTTTGTGACCTTAGAGTTGTAATACAAGTCTTAATTTCAATCATAATAATGGACCTCTTTACAAGTTTGGGGTAATTTCCCACTGGATGATTAAGTCGGGTGGGTTATGTTGTGACGTGGGCATGTATTGGGAAACATTTCACGTAGCAGGTATTACGACATAGTACGAGTAGGAAAATGTTGGGACGTAGAGCCGTAGGGTGTATATAAAAACGAAAAAAGTGGAGACACTTTATTCCTATTTCCTATGTTCTTGTTTTAAAACTCAGTCGGCAGATGTATTAATCTTGTGTTTAGATATGATTTGAGATGACTCATTTTGGTTGGATTATTTCTGGGAATTACAAAGTGAATTTATTCAAAGGAGTTCTGGTCAATGCCATTGTGATACATCAAGACTGTTGGTACATCAGCGCTTTCTAGACCTGCATTTCATTCGGAACACTGTATTCGTTTGTACTTGTGATATAAGGTTTTATGATTACTTTGGATTTAGTTCGCAATACTTTAAGTTCATCTTAAGTTTTCATTTTATAACAGAAAATTAAATTTTTTGTTAGGTTTTACAAAACTTGTTGGCTTTGCTTCTTTCTGTTATATAGTTTAAGACCATAGAGTAGTAACACTATAAAGAAATAAAAACGCAGAAATAACATAAAACTTTATGAAACACATATCTTGTTGCTATTCCTTGTGATAATGTCTCTTACTAACATAATACAATACAATCTTTTCAGTCGACCGTGATTTTCTTGTGACAATGTGTTACGTATATGTAATTTAATTACTTGTGTTAGTTTTAAATTTCTTTTTTATTTTATTTTTATTTCATTACATGTTATTGTAATGATAACTTTATTCACTGGATTTGACATTTTTCCGGAAAATTCAGTTTAGTTCTGTTTTGACCTGGTAAATAACCAGAATTGCTACATTGTATGTTTAGCTGACCTAGTTCCGTACCTTGATTCAGAATTGGTAAAGAACTTTTTTTTTATTTCTTTCCTAGAGTGAAAATCATTGATCGTAATTAAGGTCATACTTGGCTTGCGTGTCAGTTCTATGTAAACAATTTTTTTAAAAATTCAATCTTATATATTCCTTCAGTAGAGTAAATTCGTCCATGGCGTACGTGACAGCCGACCTGTGGTGTTACTACACCGTTCGAACTAAGTGACCACGTGACCCCATCATGTGATCTAAAATTGCGGGTTAAATGTGATGTTTCATAGTTTTCTAGTCAGTCGTAATTCATACTTTCGGACTCAAAGGTATTATTTTGCTGATGCCAGTTTGAATTGAGTTTTTATTTAAAATAATTTCTTTTCCCTGGAGACTTTATCTAGTGCTCATCATAATTCTTGGACAAAGACATTTACTGAAAATTATTCGGAATTCTAAAGCCGGAATATTATTTTTAGTGATTCAGCAAAGAACTGTTAACACGACAACACAGAACAGGTTATAGAAGACGTCATCGCCTTCCATCTTGGAACTTCATTGGGATTCGAACTTTGATTTACTTAGAACTTTTTTAGTGATAGGACTTATATTTTTAAATTCTAGGATTAATTTTTGGATTTGATTCATAAACCGTAAGTCTTTTTTCATATTTTTACCTTGTTTTTCTAGGGAAATAAATTATTCTGTTAAAATTTAAAAAACTTGTTGGCTTCACTCTTTTCTTTGTTACTTTCGTACGAGCCTAGATACGTAACACAATGTTACTTACAAATACATTGTTTTCAGTCGAGTGATGTAATAGAAACTTAAAATCATGCTCATGTTGCAATTTTGTATTTTCTGAAGTTTATCAATAGATGTCTATGGTTGACTACGCCAAATGTTCGATTCACTTTGGAAAGAATGACACCAAAAGCTCTCATTTTGGAAAGAATGACACCAAAAGTTCGAACAATAATTCATTTTGGAAAGAATGAGTGCATTACACCATATCAGGAATAAAAGAAAGAAAATGTATTGCAAAACCCCCAGTAGATATATATATAATCTGAAAGTTGCTTATGTCACTGTTGTTTTAAAGTTTAGTTCATGTCTAAAGTAATACCTATATATTTGAAATTCATGACTCTGTCTGTTTGCTGTGTCTAAGAGCTGGGTTAGTGTCAGCAATGCTTGCTTCAAAATGTCTGTTTGCTGTGTCTAAGAGCTGGGTTAGTGTCAGCAATGCTTGCTTCAAAATGTCTGTTTGCTGTGTCTAAGAGCTGGGTTAGTGTCAGCAATGCTTGCTTCAAAATGTCTGTTTGCTGTGTCTAAGAGCTGGGTTAGTGTCAGCAATGCTTGCTTCAAAATGTCTGTTTGCTGTGTCTAAGAGCTGGGTTAGTGTCAGCAATGCTTGCTTCAAAATGTCTGTTTGCTGTGTCTAAGAGCTGGGTTAGTGTCAGCAATGCTTGCTTCAAAATGTCTGTTTGCTGTGTCTAAGAGCTAGGTTAGTGTCAACAATGTTTGCTTCATGTTTTGCAAAACAATGAAGCACGTGGTTGGTTTGGAGTTCTTTGGTAGTCAGTCAATCATATAAATTCGTAAGCTTTGCTTAGACCGCAACTAATCTTATTTTCTCAACATTTTGTGTGAGCAAAGTAAAACATAATATCAGTAGTAATAGGAAAGTAATAGGTGTCATACTGGAATTAATATTACGCCATAGTTTAACATGCGGATTGGGGCAATATCGGGGTTATTTATGGGTTTATAATGGGAGTTTAACATGTGAATGACATTATGGAGTAGCAGTAGAGAGGGTGAACCCTACAAAAGTTGTAGAGACCTTATTTTATAAAAATAAAGGTTCCTACGAAGATAGGAAAAATTTGCCTGATGGGGGGGGGGTCTCAAAAAGCCGAGATACAAGGTCATAACGTCAAATTGAAACCTCTAACCAACCAAATAATTTGGACCATTTTTTAAAAGCGGGTTTTTTTATTTTTTGTGTGCAGGTAGGGTGAACCCTACAACTTTGTAGAGACCTTATTTTATAAAAACTAAGGGTTCCTACGAGGTCGAAAAATACCGTCAATAACGTTTAAACCAAAAAATTCTCTAATTGGGCAAGATTATTTTTGACTATTTTTTCAAATTTTTATGCGATTTCATTTACGCGTTGGTCACTCAATTGTTGTCGTCCACGCTCTGCTGCTATGAATTAAACAACCATTATAAATATTATTAACAAATGAGTATCGGAGAACCACATTCAACTAAATTAGCTCGAGAGCGACTAGAGGCAATTAGAAAATATTTACCTGTTCGTGATTTAGTTAAACAACAACTACAATCTCGTCAGGAATCTCAAGTTGAATTTGAAGAGGATACAAAACAATTATTTAAACCTATCACTGAGACTACTAAAGGCATTCTACCTGTGTTAGAGAAAACCGCTGAAGCAACTGGCAAAAATAGCAGAGCGAACAAAACAGACAAAAAGAATTTTACGTGAACTTCCAGCCGAAATAGCTGCTGCGATGCCAGTCCCGGAAATACCTGAGGATGAAGATCAGCCTGGAGGTGCTGAAGCACCAGCCCCCGAACAAAAGAGTCATGCAATAAGTACTGCTGAACTGATAAATAAATTTCATGAAGAAACTATTAAGGTAATTAATAACATTAAAAACGTAAAACAATTGATTAATTTTGCTGTGGATAGTTTTAGTCAAAGAGATAAATTAATAAAACCTGAACACGCTAAAGATATTAAAAACAATAAACAATGGCAAAATTATTTATATCGCATACGTATGGATGTTGAACAAACTAGAAATGATGATCCAATATATCAGGAATATATTAGGGGAATTAATGATTTAATTCAATCAAGAAAAGAGAAGGAAGAACAAAGTAAAAAACAAAAGAAACAAAAACCTCCAAAACAACCAGAAAAAAAAAAATAAAACCATTTGAGCAATCACTTCGTGATTATCCAGTATCACCGAAACCAAAAACATCACCGAAACCAAAAACACCATCAAGACCAAGTAAAACAACACCACCAAAACCAAGTGAAGAGGAAGAAGAAGAATATTTTCCGTCAGACACCTCTCCTGGCGACATAAGTGGAAGTGGATTTACTACTCATGGAAGTGGTCTTATTACTTGTCCCAATAACGTTCTTGCTGATGTTGATCGACTAGAAATCCTCATTGGAGGAAAACGAGCTGGTAATAATTCCCCAGAAATCATTAATGAAGCAGCTGATATTTGTAAACGATTATTTACAGGTGGAATTATGGATATTAATGTATATCGGTCTCTCATTAATGAAATCGCCGATGACTACTATAGTGACTAAGTCACTGGATTGAGTATGTAATTAAATACAGTTATTATAATAAAATGATCGTACATAGTAATCAACGTGGACCAACCATGGTCAGGGTAATAAATTCTCGATTACCAGTATACAAAACAATCTACGGAGATGGACTAGGTGATGTTGTTCAGGGTCTGTTTAGAAGGATAGCCCCAAAAGCAATACCGATTGCAAAGCAACTATCAATGAAAGCTATTGATGTTGTTCGTGAAAAAGGTATTGGTGCTGTTGGCAATGTTGCTGGTAAAGCATTCTCAGCAATCAAAGATAGACTAGCACGATTAATACGCAGACCTGCGGTCCGACCTCAACCTGTAAAATTACCTAGCACTGAAGTAATGCCTGCAAATATTAGTAAAATAATAAATCAAGCTGCTAATCAAAAACTAGCAGAGTTGGCTGATGTACCATTATCAGAAAAAGAAAAAAATATAACCGCTAGTCTGATAGCAGGAAGTGGTCTCACTTCTCGAAGTGGTCTTCGTGTTAGACGATAGCAAATATAATAAAGATGTTTAAACGCATATCTGATCCAGCGTTCGACATGGATGCACCAGTACTCAAGGATGAGTCTGTGCGTGATTATCAATATTATTCTTATGACGCTCGAATTCCAGATCAGACTGGAAGGATTGAGCTTCAGGTTCAAGATACAAGTAGGTATTTCTTACCCGCTGAGGCATTTATTGAAGTAGAAGGTGAAATTTTAAATAACGCTGTTCCTGCAGCACCAGTAGAATATAGAGCCGATGTTAGGGTTGGTTTTGTTAATAATGGCATCATGGCGTTATTTGATAGCGCTACGTACATGATTGACGGAAAAAATATTGAATCAGTCCAGAAAGACATTGATGTTGCTACAACAATACTTGGTCTTGCGAGATACAGCGACGATTATTCAAGATCGGCTGGACCATCAATGATGTTTGCGAAGGATACTTCTGATTTTCCTGACCACAGAAACGTAACCATAGGTAATGTAAGAGCCGCAGGAGGAGCTGTAGATGGTCCTGCAGTATTATCGATGAATGAAAATTTCAACTTAGGATTTGCAGCACGTCGAGCAATGTTAAAAGGTAATAGGAGAACATTTTCATGTGCAATTCCACTGTCACATATTTTTGGATTCTGTAGAAATGTCAGAAAAGTCATTTTCGGAGCCAAACATACGGTTGTACTTGTACGAAAAGGCATTGATAATGATGCATTATGGAGACCCATTGGTGATGCTGGTAAAGTAGTACTAACAAAACTTTCATTGTGGATGCCAGTGATGACTCCCTCAATATCTGAAGAAGACCGGTTGCTATCTTTTATGAGTCAAGGCGGTAAATCAACGTTGTCATGGTTGACAGTGACCACAGATGCTATCCAGAGTAATATCAATGGTTTATTTACATGGCAAATAGCTTCTCAGCAGGGTGTTTCTGCAACAAGATACATATTTATTGCATTACAAGATATTACACGAGTAAATAATCAACTACGTAATCACATGATATTCGACAAACTTGGTGTTTCTGAAGTTTCATTAAGGATAAATGGACATCAAGAACCATCCGAGGATATATTGCTAAATTTTGAAAATAATCATGTAGCACGTGCGTATCATCGTCTTATATCGTTTATGGGGCGTGATCAGAACATTGATACTGGTTTACAAATATCACAGTTAGATTTTACAACCTTATATCCGATTTATTACTTTTCGCTTGAACATTTAGATTTAACCAGACAATCAGTAGTTGATATACATTTTCGAGCTCGTGTTAATAGAGATGTTGGAGCTATTGCTGATTATAGGGCAATCGCCGTCATACTCAGTGATAAGACGATGTTACTTGAAGGTGTTGGTGGACGAATGAGAGTCGTTGATGCTCCAGTAGAAAATATGTAACACATAATTAGATCACCTGATTTAAAATCAGGATAATAATTATAATGTCATACAATCACGTTAGTGTTACCCTGACACCTGGTCAGATTAAAAGACTACAATCAGCATCAAAACATAACTGTGGAATAAAAATATCGCTAAAGCGAGAACAGATGAGCGGTTCAAATAAATTATCGTTGACCGAGCGTCAGTTCAGAAACTTCAATGAAGCCAAAAGATCAAATAAAGGCGTCAAACTTAATCTTTCTGCGGGCGCCATCAAAGACATCGCTAAGACGGGTGGTATATTTCCACTTCTCGCAGCTATACCAGCTTTAATAGCAGCTGCAGCCCCAGCTGTTGCAAAAGCAGCTGCATTAGGCGCTGTTGGAACTGCTGCTGGAATGGCATTAAAGAAAGCAACCGGACAGGGAATCAAAAAAAAAGGGAAAAGGTCTCAGATTGCCAGGGACCCCACATTCATGGTACGGAAAGGGCCTAAGACTTCCCGGGACAGTTCACTGATATCGCCTATGTCCAATTTTGATTTACTCAATGCTGCTAAAAAACTAAAAATTAAAAATTTTAGAGGTGTTTTCATGCGCGATCAATTACCTAAAATCGCTAGCGATTTAGAAACTGGTATTATCAATCTCGATAAAAATTCTGGACCAGGCACGCATTGGGTTGGATATGCAATTGATCCACGTGGAATTATTTATTTCGATTCATATGGAATTACGCCACCTAAGGAATTTCTTCATTATGTCAGCAATAATATTGCTCCAATTTGGTATTCAACGTTACCAACACAAACATTAACTGATCCACCAATATGTGGTCGTGAAGTACTTAATGTACTTGATGCTATATCAAAATCAACAAAACCACCTCATAAAATCGTGCATGAATATACCACATTGTCACATTTAAACAGACATTGATAAATATAATGGTAGATATTTACGGAAGATCTGCTCGTGGTAAAGCTCAGCAGCAAGGTGATTTATCTAAATATGCAACTCTTGATCAGCTCAGAAATGAGATTGACGATTTATTAAATATCACAAGTGTGGATCAAAATGAACTCTTTGTTTTTCAGGATAAACAAGGACGATTAAAGACAAGCAATATACAACTGCCAGATGTACTCGTACGAATTCCTACCGCAGTTGCAGATAATATCGTTACTTTTACTGATCAAGGTAAAATACAAGATTCGGGTAAGTCAGTTAACGATTTTATCAAGAAAACTGGTGATGTATTTACTGGTAACATTATTATGTCAGGAAATAAAATTACATACCTTGGAAATCCAACCGTAGATACAGATGCAGCAACAAAAAAATACGTCGACGATCAAGAATCTAAGCATGTGTTAGTCAACGGTGGTATAATGCGTGCATTTCTCAACATGAATAATAATGGTATTAATAATCTTAGAACACCTGAATCTGATTTTGACGCTGCAACGAAGAAATACGTAGACGATAGCAACATTCCTACGACAACTTCGCTTAAAACAATCAATGACGAAATGACCACACTCAATGTTACTTTTACTAGACACGTGGAAACGTTTTTAAATTTTCGTAGAAACATAAACAAAACCATTAAACAATTTTTTGGGGAACAACCAACCGTTGACATAAAACTAGCCGACGTTAACATGAAACTCAATGATATTGTTAGTGGAATACCTAATATTGTTCAAAAAACTAATCTGATTAAAATTCCACACGGACAAATTAAAAATATCGTGTACACAGTAGCATCAGGATCAACAACATGGACACCGTAAAATAACACTCTCGAACATACCGCAGAAGTAACTGGGTTATACAGGTTATCTATGTACGGTTCGGAAATTACTGCGGCAACTTCATTATCACCGAATGTATATCATAATCCTCTATTGGTGATGCTAACCAAGAACATCAAAGAAATCTTTACGTTAACATCAACGGAAATACCTCCGAGACGTTACTGGTGGTGCCTAGAATTCGTAGCTGAATCTTAATTAAATGACGTTGTTAGTATAATGAATCAAGTGACTGAGTCACTTATCGACGTTCAACGTCACAGATACGCTCAAGTATGTGAATGTCTGACCAAACTAAAAAATATCATTGACAATTATACAGTAAAAGTAAAAAAATATCGCAGACGTATGGTTGTCATTGATATAATCGTTTACTCAGTTTCTGCTATTGTTGCTGGATCCGGATGATTATTATCAACGATAACAATGACAGCTCCTGCAGTTGTAACAATTATTGTTTCAACTTCAACGACTATCGCAGGTATTCTCAGTATTATCGCTAAAAAGATATCTACGTGCATAAATGATAAATTACCTGAATATATAATAAAATTACACACAGCAACAGCAGCCTATTCTAAACTAACTTCATGTGTTTCATTTTATCTTAGTGATGGTAATATATCCGACGAGGAATTTGCAACAATAATGAAAACCTACGATGAAGCATTCATAATCGCTACTAACGATAGCCAAAATGGAGAATTAAATAATAACAATAATAATAATGTCTGAGTCCTTGACAACGTCAAGAGAGTTACTTCAACAGATCGTCACTAATACAACACCGTCAAAAACTACAATGATTTCATTAAGTTCGACCAATTCTGAGTTTAGCGTTAATTTTCCAACCGCAATTCCTGCAAAAGAAATAGCGTTAGCGCAGCTTCGAGTTTATTATAGCTGGCCTAATATTAGATCAAAACCATTTGGTGGACAACAGCCAAATAATTCATTAGTATTCGCAAATAAGAATAAACCTGATGGAACTCCCGATTGGCAAGTAGTTAGTATTCCAACTGGCAGTTATCAGATAGAACAGATTAATGGAGAATTCCAGCGCAGAATTAAATCTATTACAGGAAAAGAATCAAAAATAACAATTGGTGTATACGAACCAACATTATCAGCTGTGATTGAAATAAATTCCCCTGATTATCTCGTAGACATCTATCAAAGTTCGATTAGATCAGTGTTAAGATGGCCTGATGTTGCACCAGCTTATCAAGGACCACCTGAACCAAAAATCGAGGAATTTAAAACCGATAAACAAATATTTTTAAATCAACCAGAATATCAAAAAACTGAACGAAACCATGGCTATTTCAGAATGAAATATATTACAATACCTGGTTTTGTTTCAGGTATAGATATTCCCGTTAATGAAGATTTCTTTAAAACATATTCAAATGATGTAAAAACTGAATTTCGAAATTATTATAATAATTTAGAAAATTTATTTTCTTCTATATCTCAACATTATTCTGAGGATATGAAACGACAAATAATCGAAACAATACATCATTTAAACGCCGTTGCAACAGACCTTGATCTTATCAATAAAGCTATTATGAATTTTTTAATTAATCGTACAGCACCAAGGTTATTTATGAAACATTATAAAATAACAGCACAACAACTACCAACATTTATAATTCCCGGATTTAACTCGTCCGAGTTAAAGAAATCAGTTAATGATCTTATTGATGAACACTTTAAAAGAATATGTGATTCATGGAGAAAATTAATTCCACCACCAACTATACTTAAGTATAATAACGATCCATACGGTGGAGGACGTCATATATCGCCAGGCATTGTTAATATAACATCGACAATTGCAGTCAATCTACTATGTGACGCAATTGATATTAGCTATCAAGTAGATCTTTCAAAGTCTAACCAGACCCAGCAAGGATATGTACTACATACATTCACCCCTATGGTACCACCAGGATGGCTCATTGTGTCTGAGCCAATAAATCAGGTCTACTTGCGTGTACATAATCCATTATTGTCAAGAATGAATTTCAAACTCACAAATCAAGATGGCAACATTGTGGATTTAAGAGGAGAAACGTTATATATTAATTTGTACATACGCTCGTAGAGTAAAACGAAGAAAAATGATTGCAGTATATCTGGGTATTTTTATATTTTCTTACAAAACGAAATCAGAAATTTGACTGAAAAACAAGCAAAATTTGGGTAATAAAAATACTTTTATACTCTCTGACAATTTTTATCAATTACAGTCTCTATCTGTATATTTACTGTGAAAAAAAATACATATTTTCTCTCAAAAACACACAGAAAAGTTATTTTTTTTCCACAGTAATAAAATATATAATGAAGCGCGATAACTCTGCTCAGTCTATGCAGAGTAAATTAAGCGATTATCTTCGTTACCGCTGTGCTAAACCTTATATTCAAGGTTATACAGATCTCTAACGGCAGGATTTTCATATTTTAATTAATAATTACGGTGACTTATCTACTCTCTGTGGAAAATTAAATGTTAGCAGGTTAGTAATTCGTAACAGAGATTGATATTGATGTATATTTTGACCCCGATAATCTGAAATTCAAGGTTGCTTTAAGATACGAATCAAGGTTTATTTTTAACTTTCGTAACGAACCATAACTCACGTAGAAAATCAGAATAGCGAAATAGACAACTCTTGCAGAAAATACCAGAATAATAAAATAAATACTCTGTCGATAGAAAATGTCTCGCATTCTACACTATAATAATTATGATTTCTACTGCTCGTACATATTACTGGTTAAAATATATTAATTTTTTGAACATATATACACAGATAGGTCTGTGGTCTAGTGGTTATTGCGTTTGACCGTCGTACTCAAAGTCCGTGGTTCGAGACTCGTGACAGCCAGTTGGCGACGTGGGCGATTTTGATGCTATTTTTATTTAAGTTGGGGAACGAAGTTCAGCAGAAAAATAAACACTCTCTCATATAACCTGCTGTGAGTAGTTTTCTCTCACTCCGGGATTTTTATATGAGGGAGTGTTTTGAAATCCGCTGAATGTAGATAAATCCCCGCCCATTTGTGTTTGTGCCGTCATATTTGTTTGTGCAGTCCAAATCACATCATTATTATATAGTTCATAAATCATATCATTATTATATAGTTCATAAATCATATATATATATATATATACATATATATGTTGTATATAGTTCATAAATCCAATCGGCCTCCCAATCCCTTTGGCCCCCACAATCCCTTCGGCCCCCCAACCCCTCGGCCCCCCAATCCAATCGGCCCCCCAAATCACATCATTATTATATAGTTCATAAATCACATCATTATTATATATACATATATATGTTGTATATAGTTCATAAATCCAATCGGCCTCCCAATCCCTTCGGTCCCCCAACCCCTCGGCCCCCCAATCCAATCACATCATTATTATATAGTTCATAAATCAAACCATTTGTATATAGTTCATATATATATGTTGTGGTGCTCTTTATATATATACTGTTGCCCTTTATATACATCATAAAAATCATAAACATCAACAAAATAATCATAAATCATCCTCAAAAACAAGTCCCTTTACTGGGACAACAATTTTTGCATATGATTATTATTTTAAAGAAATAAACATATATATATATATGAACAATGAGAACACTGCTGATATTATTTCTGCTATTAAAAAATTAAAACATGACGTAATAAAAATGTCCGATAATCTTGATCCTCAGAAAATTATGTGCGATTTTGAATCACTGCAACAGAGAAAATTTGAAAATAAATGTACACTACCTTCAAACTACAGATTTATAAAATTAATCTATCAATCTATGCTTGAATCACTAGCTATGGTAAACGATGATCAGGTAAAGCTATTTGCACCTCTTGCACGCTCAATCGAAAAGGTTAAATCCGAACTGTCTCGTGAATACGAAAGAAAAAAATTATGGACAATCGTGTAATGCAATTAAGAAAGATTATGCTATCTGATTCTGTCAAAAGTGACACTGAGAGCAGCGACGGTGAAGGTGGACCCTTGACTGTAATTATGGCTAAACAAAAGCCTTGGCAAAACTGACAGTCGAACTATCTGTTTTTGTTAAGAAATAGTTATATGACATATTCAAATATTATCCGCTGATAATATTTCATTGAAAATGCAGATTTGTATGTTTTATTTACGACAAATTGTACCGATCGTGGATGTATATCAAAATATCTGGCAGCCGCATTCATTGATGGGAAAGTTATTTCTTGGTTTGTTTCTGTATTTATGGATTTAATAGCTCTCTTTCCGAATACTTTACACCTTCCTGTATTTCCACATGCAGAATTCTGACTTTGTGTAATAGCTCGTAGGTTAGATAACCGATTATTCTGGGGATCTCCATCAATATGATCAACTACAAGTCCATTTTCAACTACTCCACGAAAACATTCGAATATGAATTTATGTGATAAATAATTTTTATTTCCACTGGTATTAAATTTAAAATAACCAAATTTATCAAGACTACCGACTGGTTTTTTCAATCTGCAGTTCCTGATAGTGCCATCACGAGACGCTTCGTAGTTTTTGATGATCGGATGTGCTACAAATTCTTTTTGCTCCATTTATATAATAATATTATTTGTCTAAATTATTATTCTGAAATCTGGTCAGATAATCCTCTACGGTTTTTATAGGAGATTTACCTGACAAGGTATTTTTTTTGGTCATAATATCGTTTTAATTCCCTGTATTTTTTTCCGCCACATTTTAAACACAATTGAGTTTTTCCTCTGACTCCAACACCGCATTGCACACATGGTTTTGGTCCTGTACTTCCATGTTTGATGCATTGCATGTGATTTCCGCAGTATTCATTTATACATGGTTTATCACAATGAGAGATATGACCAAGTTTAAGCCAAATACACTTGTTCCTGGTTTCAATCATTATATATATACAAAAATTCAATTTAAATATTTGTCTTAATTATAATAATGGAGGAATTATCCGCAATTGAACCCTCCCCTGCTAGATTTGATCTTGACAGACTATCAGAATATAAATTTAGTGTTTCGATGCAAGATCTAGCTTTAACAAATGCGGATATAGCTAAACGTATCCGTGAAGCCAAAAAGAATTTCGTGACGATGGTGCTGCTCATGTATGGTCAACTTTCCGGATAGGACATATCGTTAATATGATGAACGACAAACGAGGAAAAGTAATTATTAACCACCTTGATAATCAAAAATATTTTATTTTAATAAAATTTATTGTAGAGACAGATGACGATATCTGGATTATTCGTGATAAGCGTGATCCAGTCCGTGTGCAGTCGGGAAGCAATATTGTTCTCTTAAATAACAGATCCAAACCTGGAATACTTACTGACATTGATAAGCCTTACTATGTACAAGGTTATCCAGTGACTGCAGTTTTCTACGCAATATATTCGCTAAATGATAAACCTAATGTTGCGGATCTCAAGCCGATGAAAATATCAAGAATAAACTGTGTAGCTGAACGAGTTACAGAACATTTTACAAATGCGATACGTGGTAATGGCTTAACAGATTTAAGACGTAAAAAATAGATACATGGGCAGAATCAGTTAAAGATACCGGAGCGTCTATCAAAGATGTCGCTGAGCTAGAAAAGAAATTAAAATTCCCAATGACAGTAAAGACGTTAACAGGAGAGATTTTATATAAATCGAAATATGAATCAAGAGGAGCTCCAATAACAATAATTGATCATAACGCGCATGCATGGACTATGGCAGTAATTATATTTCCACGAGATAGAGCGGTTAAATTTTATGATGGTGATATATTTGATTTTATCAGAAATATTAGTAAAAGTGACCCTGTATCTGTTTGGTTGTTTCAAAGTTCAGAATACGAACATTACGATCAATTTGTACGGCCTAACGGTGATATTTATCGTATCGAATCTCTTCATGAAAAAATGGAACATCTTGCATTGAAATATACCTCTGATGATCTCATAGTTGGATAATTACTGAATAACTGTTTTACCGTACCATCGGTTGCTGCCCATTTCGCTCAGGAGAAAAATTCATGGAAAACGACACGATCAGAATTCCTTGAAAATATCAAAAAAAGTTGTATAGAATATGGTCACGGTGGATTATGGAATACCAAATACGATTATAGTGGTGTTATCTCAGTTGATATGGCTGCATGTTATCCTGGGAGTTTTCTTGGATATGGAGAATGTTCTAAATACTTTAAGAAACTCGGACATCCTACACATGAGATGACCAGGGTTGCAATAAACGGACCCCTCCCCCAAGGACCAGATTTTGACCTAACAGAATTTGCTTATGTAGAATCATTCGAGTTTAGAGAAGATCTCCATGCGATTACTTATGTTTGGCTTGGAAGACATTTTTCAGAAAAATGTTGGGTTCCGATAGCACTATTGCGGTATATGCTTGATGCTGGATTTTTAATATCGTTGAGGGTAACTGAAGCAATTATATCGTATAGTTCACAGAAGCAAGTTTGGTTACCAGAACCGGATAGATTTAGTGTCGATGATACCAGGAAAGAATTCCCTGATATTGAGGAAGATCATGTCATTAAAATAAGTAAATGCAGGAACGAGCATGATGGAAAACTTGCAAAAGATCTTCGTAGAAAGATAATCGGTAAGTTTACTCAAGGTGGTTCATACGATTATAAACGAGTGTGTACAAGATTGATTATGGACGACGCTGAACTAGATTTTATAATCGCTGATACAACGGAGAAAAACACATTTATAAGTCGATGTAATGCTTATTTATCAGATAGAACAAAACTAGGTACCATTGTGAGCTACCTTGATGGCGAGTCACCGAAGTTTACTCATTTAAGATCTTCGATGTTGGCATATGTTTCTATAAATCTATTATCGATGATAAATAAATTTCCTCGTCACGCTGTCAGAGTCGCTACGGATTCATTTTATATACATAAAAAATATAAGGATTTATTAAAACCGCTACTCGGTGATGGTGAATGGGGGACGTGGAGGATAAAACAAGAAAATATACTTAGTTATTCTGAATCTGCCGATGTTGAAATTAAGGAAATATATTACAGAAATAATAATCAAGCATCAAAATCATCTGCACCATCTGTGTACGATCCTGTAGCTAGACATAAGACTGTTTATCTTAATGGGTGTGGAGGGTCAGGTAAAACAACTCGTGCGATTAATTTATTTATGAATAATAGTTCAGATATAATTGTTTTGACACCTACACATAAACTTGCTAGAGAAATAAAAGAACGAGGGGTAAAATCATGTACATATCACAGTTTCTTTAGATGGTGCGGAGACACGTGGACTCCTGAGCGAATGGGTGAAAAATATATACCTAAATATATTATATGGGACGAGATATGCACGGTGTTGTTAGAAACACTAAAAACATTTCTTGAATGGTTATTGACAAAGAATACTGCTGTGATTATGTGTGGCGATCATGGTCAACCACCACCCTTTGTTGGACAGTCTCCACATGAATGGCTAAAGAATAATGTAGATTATTATGAAGAAATACATGATGACCATAGAGCTACTGATGAGCCGCTGAAAGAACTTAAAAGATTAATCAGACTACAACCAGATAAAATACAATGTGAGATAATGCGTAAAGTAATTCCAGAGACAACTATGAATGATTTTTGGACTTTATGGAAGCCTGCTGATTTGATAGTCGCAAATAGAAAGATAGTTCGTGATGAACTGCAAAAGAAATTATTTACGTTACATAAAGAAAAGTTTCCAACGTTACCTGTACCTTTGTGTTATCGCCCAGCAGATACTCGACGACAGAATATTGAAGTTGAAATTCCAGGTGGAGACGCTGAAAATGTCCGAGTACAAAATCTTGTACTGAATGACATTGTTTTGGTTGCCATTGATGTTGTTGAGAGCGCATTAAACATGGAAAAATCACCGTGGATGTTAGAATACGCTATAACGTTTCATTGGTTACAGGGATTAACTATCTCTGATACAAATATCTGGATTGTAGATGATCGTATCGAATGGTCAAACTTAGTCTATCTTGCAGTATCTCGTGTTAGAAGAATATCTCAACTACATAGGGTTATTATAGATTACGTGATAACTGAGGAAATTACTAATGACGCTGCTGTAATAAATAAAAAATTAGCGGGTTATAAACAATGTGACAAAAAAAATAAGCGTGACTTTGATATTGATACTGAATTTATTATAACACTGAAGCAACTACAGAATAATCATTGTGCAAGCTGTAACACAATAATGTTATGGCAATATTCGAATAATAATCCAAGACAATTTACCGTAGACAGAATTAATAGTGATCGTGGTCATACACGTGAAAATGTGATGCTGACCTGTCTTGAATGTAATCGACGTCGGGGCGCTGGACGCCCTGGTGCTAATTTACATAAGTGAACGTGGTGGTAATTGTGTATCTGCAGGAATTACTTGTAATTGTTCACGTACAAATCCACGCTGAGGGGCAGTAGAATCTAGTCTGTATATGGCAGGTCTTCCAGTGGATCTAACCACGCTAGAAATTGTATGTGTGGTCACGCTCCAGATAGGGTCAGTCGCTCTTTTTTTCCCACCCTCAAGCTCTCCTGGTTAGTATAAATATCTCACAGTTACATTACCTAATACTGGTTGTTCACGGCGTTGTACGTTATCGCTACGGGGTATATATTTTTTTGTTATTGCATTAGAAGTTTCATGGAAGTTGCACGAGTAATTTCATTATTTAATGCAGATATCACACTTGGTAACCTTGCAACCCATTCACGAGATCGCTCACCCGACTTAAAGTCAGTAGATATTTCCTTTGCATATTGATATCCGAATAACCGCTCAGCAAGTGTTCGATTAAATCGTTCAACAATTGCTTGATCACGATGAATTTCGGTATGTCCTCGTCTGATTTTAACGTTATGTCGCTTCATCAAAGATAATACTGCACCAAGAAATTCTTTGCCAGGATCAACTTGTAATAACTGTGGCCATCGTAGACCACCACGTTGATAAATTCGCTCAAACGCAGATGCAGCTTCAGATGCTGTCTTTGTTGATAATGGTTCCGCTTCTTTATATCTACTTGCAACGTCAACAACAGTCAATGCGTATTTGTACGTGCGTGATTTTCGTCCACGTGTTTTAACAGTATCATGTGGTAAAAACAAAATATCTGCTTGATGAACTTCATTGGGGATGCTGACATCAAAATGTGCGTAATGAATTTTTTTAGGTGGTGGTAGATAAATTTGCCATATTGCCTATCGTGCTAACCATGATGCAGCAACATTACGTGAAACTTTTGCTGCTTCAGCAAGTTTACTGATTGCTGCTTTACCTCTCCAATATCCTCTCGGGGAATAATAAATGGATTCCATTATAATAGTTATATAATTAATTACCAGCCCTGAGCATTATTTTACTTTTCATGGCAGATTTTACTAGAAAACTAGCGAGTTTTTCTCTGAGAGATTTATTAGGTATAGCATTTAGCGCATGAATCAATTTCACATCTGCGAGATGCCGCTGCTGCAAATCTTTACTTTTATAAGCAACATCATGAACATGACATGCTTGATCAATTTTATTTACTGGATACTCTCCGGGTCTTGGTTGATCTTGATCATCAAGTCGGATATCAAGTCGAGTTCCAGGACCACAGTAATTATATCCAGGAAGATGTTTCTCACCGGGGTATTTAGCCCATGGTAATCCTGGTAATTTTCCTAACGAAGCAGCAATATCCCCACCTGTCTTTGATGAAATAAATTTGTATTTTTTTGTACCACATTTCACACACTTGCCTGTAATTGCACGTCTTTTATTTTTTGTTGTTATTGTTGTTAATTCAGTGGTGGACGTGGGTGCTCTGCATCGAACACAATATAAATTCATATTTTTTATTATATGGATATAATTGACTTTTCAGCGACACGAAAACAAGAACCAGTAAGACACCATCCAGCACTACCAAATTCTATCAGAATGATTATAATAGGACCATCTGGATCAGGCAAAACACAATTATTACTTAATCTAATAATGAGATGGCTGAAGTGGGATAAATTATATTTGGTAGCGCCATCTGTAGATGATCAACGGTGTTACGAAGTACTTAAAGATTTTAATGAAAATGCAAAATTGCTGAATGAAGACGGTAATGATGTTGTTGACTTTATTACCGATATTGATGAAGCCCCATCTGTAGATGACCTAGATGGATTTATTAATAACCTCGTTGTATATGACGATATTATGTTAGATAAACAATCAAATCCAGCTCGGATATTTTCTCGAGGTAGACATAAAAATACTGACGTGATTTATGTTACTCAGCGATATACACAAATTCCAAAAGTGATCAGAGATAACTGTAATATTTTGGTTGTGTTTAATGGCGTAGATAATTATACCTTACAAACTATTCATTATACTTGGTGTTCAGGAGATATGGACATGATTAAATTTAAAAACTTCTTTTCAAAAGCACAAGCTGTTCCATTCGGATTTATAACAATAAATCTACATGACCCAAGATCAAGGTACCGTATAGGTCTGGATAAAATCTTTGGTTAATTCATAGCAGCAGAGAGGGTGAATGACCAATACTGAGTGACCAACGCGTAAATGAAATCGCATAAAAATTTGAAAAAAATACGTCAGCGATTAATAACAAAACTGAGCTAACCCAAGCGATTTATTATCCGTTCTCAACCGTATGGAAATAATCTCGGTTAGAGGCTTTGGTTTAGCGTCATTGACCCTTTTTTTTAGCCTTCGTAGGAACCTTTATTTTTGTAAAATAAGGTCTCAGGCAAAGTGGTCTGTTCACCCTCTCTGCTGCTTGCTCAAAATATCCTAAAGATACAAAACTACTATGAATACCATATTTATAACTTAATCACATTTTACATGTTGTAATTAATTTAAAATTTCGATGTTTTGTGGTTTCATTATCTGTGAAAAGATTTATTTTTCTTTCCGTGCGTCTAAATGTTCTTCTCCCTAAATGGTTCCTGTAGAATTATCATATGGCAAGTAAGAGAAATTAGCTCTGGCATAGATTCCTGTCTCACATCATTGCTTTCAAGACTCACGGCACTGTGTGTGTGTGTGATTTGGATTTTAACGTAGCTTTAACAAATTTTCAGTCATATCGCTACGACGTCTGCAGTGTGGCAGTTTATAGTGATGTATAGCATTGTGGCATCATGCCGCAGACATATAGCATAATGTCCCACCCAGACACATTATCCTGACACCAGGCCGACCAGTCCTAACACTGACCTCTTGATGCTGAGCGCCATGCGAGGCAGCTGTTAGTACCATTTTTATAAGTCTTTGGTATGACTCGGCCAGGGAGTTGCCTCTCTCGATGTGATTAGTAACAATAAATTTTGCTGAATTTGACGTAATGCAGTTGGTAAGTAATTACAATTATCAATTTCTCACATTATATGGGACGATGTACTACAAGAATTTACTAATCTATTACTCTCGTTAAAAGCCTGGGTACATTACGCAAAGAATTTGCAAACTAACTAAAGACCTGGCTAGCTAACCAGCTAACCAGCACACTAATCAACTGACTACCAAAACAACGAGCAAACTAACCAAGTAACTAAGATCTAGCTAGCTAACTAATAAGAAAAAGTAAACTTGAGAGGGGGAAATAAATCAGTAATTATAGGTTTAAATTTCCCGCTATACATGGTTTCTTTCACGCCAAAAGGACAATTGTATATTTTCGTTGAATAGCATCATATTCCTTTCAGACAAGCTATCCTTGGACAATTTTTCGAAAATAGTCTCGACATGTTCAAGAAATCTAAATTTTTGTTAGTCCAGAAAAGTCAAATGTGAACTGATGACTTATCGTCACCTGTGAAAAATTGAATACCTGGGAAATTCATTGCCTTCTGACCAACAACCTTCTGGAATCCAGTGGTATTGTTAAAGATGAACTCACTCATCAAAACTTATAGCCATTTAAAACCTATGTCATCAGCACAGACGACATGCATCACCCAGGAACCGATTGGGTAACCATCTACTTTCCCCAACAAACCTAATGTGGACTATTTTGATTCTTAGGGCCTCATGCACCTGTATGGCCGGGCTATCGTGAAGCGCATCCAAGGACTCAGAAACGTCGACGACTCATCAAGCTGAACTGTGTGACATTGTTTTGTAGAGAAAAAAAACGGGAGTCGTAGGAACGCAATACGTCAGTGTTGGCTACGTCCAGCAGAAAGGGTTTTCCCAGAACTAAAAATGTTCCACCTGCCATAGCATTTAGACAAAGACCGGAGCAGCTACTCCATTGATAACACTCGTGTGCACAGCTATGACGATAGCCAAAAAGAAAGCGTGTAGTATACCACGGAAAATTACATAGTTAAGACGGCCGCACAAGTGTACGAGTAGGCGCCGTCTGAACCATAAGTACAAGTGTATGATAAAGAGGTCGTCGGCTTTGTCATAGAGGACATAACCGCTTTAAGTTGAGAATGGGGAAGGTACTTTATGACCAAGGAAAGAGTACAGTTTCGCACCAGTGACCGCGGAGGGTTTTAAAGTCTAAAGATGCTGAGCCCACTGAAGTTCCCCTGACACATTCAAAACCGATATAGTGCTCCTCGACGACTTGAGTTTTCTTAGTCACGGTTACAGAAACAATCTCACAGTAATTGACTCCAACAGCCACTATGTCTACGCCGATCCCCTGAAATGCAAAAGCGACACGACTACAGTAATGGCCCATATTCTACCTCAAGCAGCGAAAGGAGACCAAGTCCGCGAGCTATGGACAGAGAGCTGGACTGAGTTAGCTACCCGCTCCTTTTTGATCCTGATGAAAGCCAACAGCATTGATTGCTGCTTGACCCAGCCAAAACCACGCCCCACTGGCCCAAATAGACTGCTTCCACTAACTCTCCGATCCATGCATGAGCGCTGTTTTTGGCTACCGGTAAAATCAACTGGGTGGACGCTATGCCCAAATCACTGAGGCGTCGGATCCAAACACGAGGAACTTCTACGATTGAATGACCGGTGCGTGCAATGCGTGTGGCTTCTCTTTATTTCGCTCTGACAGGAAAGGAAGAGCTGGTATGCCACATAACAAACCGGATGGGGTTTACCAAAAGAAACGCTCCACTGCGGTTGGTGAACATTCATCCGCTTAATATCGCATCGGTGTCAACACTTTCACCTGGGGCCCCGAGTGGCCGAGTGGTCTAAAGCGCTGATCGTTACGGATCACTGCCATCTCACCTCTGTCTGCGTGAGTTCGAGTCCAGGCTCGGC